>JAJOZX010015204.1:0-68293 GCA_023014485.1 Bathynomus jamesi
ATATAACATCCGCGGATATTAACATCCGCGAATATTAACATCCGCGGATATTAACATCCGCGGATATTAACATCCGCGGATATTAACATGTAATTTTTGCTCAAATATCTTCATATAAGAATGCATGATTCAATTTCCTTTCTAATTGAATCCCCTCGGCAACTATCTTCGCGGCACGACTTCCAGAACGGACAAGTGCCACCTCCGACGAATCAGATAGTGAATCAGAACCTGCACCCGAACCCGTCTCCGCCCCAGTATCAGATAACGAAGCGGAATCTTACACGGATGCCCCCCAGACCCCGCCGCACTCGTGCGGGAGGCACCAAAAGTGAAGCCCCCAACCGGGCAAACCTAACCTCTTGCCCCAAAACTCCTGAGAAGCCGAACTCTGAATCCTCTAAGCCGATACCAAAGTCGATTGCTCGTATCCCACACAAGGCCTCGGATCTGGGGCTAAGGATGGTCGCGAAGGCCTCCAACTCCTTCCCTGAACCCATGGTGCTATCCCAATTGGTGAAAGGGCTGAGAGAAAGATCTTATAAGTACACCTTCGAAGAGAACTTGGACACCACTCATGACATCCCACTCTTGATTGAACAACGAGAAATCACTGTCCACAGTGAGGGCCTCGACGTTCTCCCGGACGCGGCATACAAAAAAAAATTCGTTCAGGAAATGCGACGCGCTCCCCGACAGGCACTGAACCAAAAAGCAAAACCCAATCAACATGCACGCGCAACAAACTAACCTAACGATTCTTCAGCAAAATGTACTGCCTTGGCAAGCGCACAAGACGTCTCTGGCCAATACCTACAGACTAATCGACCCAGACATCATCCTCATTAACTCACACAGCCTAAAGGCACCCCAGCAAATAAAACTGTTCAATTACATCATCATACAATCGAACAGATCGCAAGAAATGCATGACGGTGTCGCAATTGCCGTCAAACGTGGTCTTCGCTTCGAAGAGATCACAAGCTTCGAAGACGAAACACTGGCAGTCAGGTTAAGACTGGGCCACGAAGACCTCATCATTGGGACGACATACTGCCCCCCGAGGATGGGCACCATCTCATCAGTAGACATTATCAAACTTCTGAACTACAGCTGCCCAGTTTACATCATCGGAGACCCAACCCAACCTAACCTAACCCTTAACCTAACCTAACCTAACCCTTAACCTAACCTACCTAACCTAACCCTTACCTAACCTAACCCTTAACCTAACCCTTAACCTAACCTAACCCTTAACCTAACCCTTAACCTAACCTAACCTAACCTAACCCTACCTAACCTAACCTAAACCTAACCTAACCCTACCTAACCTAACCTAAACCTAACCTAACCCTAAACCTAACCTAACCTACCTAACCTAACATCCGCGGATATTAACATCCGCGGATATTAACATCCGCGGATATTAACATCCGCGGATTTAACATCTTGTAATTTTTGCTCAAATATCTTCATATAAGAATGCATGATTCAATTTCCTTTCTAATTGAATCCCCTCGGCAACTATCTTCGCGGCACGACTTCCAGAACGGACAAGTGCCACCTCCGACGAATCAGATAGTGAATCAGAACCTGAGCCCGAACCTGCACCCGAACCCGTCTACGCCCCAGTATCAGATAACGAAGCGGAATCTTACACGGATGCCCCCCAGACCCCGCCGCACTCGTGCGGGAGGCACCAAAAGTGAAGCCCCCAACCGGGCAAACCTAACCTCTTGCCCCAAAACTCCTGAGAAGCCGAACTCTGAATCCTCTAAGCCGATACCAAAGTCGATTGCTCGTATCCCACACAAGGCCTCGGATCTGGGGCTAAGGATGGTCGCGAAGGCCTCCAACTCTTCCCTGAACCCATGGTGCTATCCCAATTGGTGAAAGGGCTGAGAGAAAGATCTTATAAGTACACCTTCGAAGAGAACTTGGACACCACTCATGACATCCCACTCTTGATTGAACAACGAGAAATCACTGTCCACAGTGAGGGCCTCGACGTTCTCCCGGACGCGGCATACAAAAAAAAATTCGTTCAGGAAATGCGACGCGCTCCCCGACAGGCACTGAACCAAAAAGCAAAACCCAATCAACATGCACGCGCAACAAACTAACCTAACGATTCTTCAGCAAAATGTACTGCCTTGGCAAGCGCACAAGACGTCTCTGGCCAATACCTACAGACTAATCGACCCAGACATCATCCTCATTAACTCACACAGCCTAAAGGCACCCCAGCAAATAAAACTTTCAATTACATCATCATACAATCGAACAGATCGCAAGAAATGCATGACGGTGTCGCAATTGCCGTCAAACGTGGTCTTCGCTTCGAAGAGATCACAAGCTTCGAAGACGAAACACTGGCAGTCAGGTTAAGACTGGGCCACGAAGACCTCATCATTGGGACGCCATACTGCCCCCCGAGGATGGGCACCATCTCATCAGTAGACATTATCAAACTTCTGAACTACAGCTGCCCAGTTTACATCATCGGAGACCCAACCCAACCCAACCCAACCTAACCCTTAACCCAACCTAACCTAACCCTTAACCCAACCTAACCTAACCCTTAACCTAACCTAACCTAACCCTAACCTAACCTAACCCTTAACCTAACCTACCTAACCCTAACCTAACCTAACCCTACCTAACCTAACCTAACCCTAAACCTAACCTAACCTAACCCTAAACCTAACCTAAACCTAACCTAACCTAACCCTAAACCTAACCTAAACCTAACCTAACCTAAACCTAACCTAACCTAACCAAACCTAAACCTAACCTAACCTAACCTAACATCCGCGGATATAAACATCCGCGGATATAAACATCCGCGGATATAACATCCGCGGATATAACATCCGCGGATATTAACATCCGCGGATATTAACATCCGCGGATATTAACATCCGCGGATATTAACATCCGCGGATATAACATCCGCGGATATTAACATCCGCGGATATTAACATCCGCGGATATTAACATCCGCGGATAAACATCCGCGGATATTAACATCCGCGGATATTAACATCCGCGGATATTAACATCCGCGGATATTAACATCCGCGAATATTAACATCCGCGGATATTAACATCCGCGGATATTAACATCCGCGGATATTAACATGTAATTTTTGCTCAAATATCTTCATATAAGAATGCATGATTCAATTTCCTTTCTAATTGAATCCCCTCGGCAACTATCTTCGCGGCACGACTTCCAGAACGGACAAGTGCCACCTCCGACGAATCAGATAGTGAATCAGAACCTGCACCCGAACCCGTCTCCGCCCCAGTATCAGATAACGAAGCGGAATCTTACACGGATGCCCCCCAGACCCCGCCGCACTCGTGCGGGAGGCACCAAAAGTGAAGCCCCCAACCGGGCAAACCTAACCTCTTGCCCCAAAACTCCTGAGAAGCCGAACTCTGAATCCTCTAAGCCGATACCAAAGTCGATTGCTCGTATCCCACACAAGGCCTCGGATCTGGGGCTAAGGATGGTCGCGAAGGCCTCCAACTCCTTCCCTGAACCCATGGTGCTATCCCAATTGGTGAAAGGGCTGAGAGAAAGATCTTATAAGTACACCTTCGAAGAGAACTTGGACACCACTCATGACATCCCACTCTTGATTGAACAACGAGAAATCACTGTCCACAGTGAGGGCCTCGACGTTCTCCCGGACGCGGCATACAAAAAAAAATTCGTTCAGGAAATGCGACGCGCTCCCCGACAGGCACTGAACCAAAAAGCAAAACCCAATCAACATGCACGCGCAACAAACTAACCTAACGATTCTTCAGCAAAATGTACTGCCTTGGCAAGCGCACAAGACGTCTCTGGCCAATACCTACAGACTAATCGACCCAGACATCATCCTCATTAACTCACACAGCCTAAAGGCACCCCAGCAAATAAAACTGTTCAATTACATCATCATACAATCGAACAGATCGCAAGAAATGCATGACGGTGTCGCAATTGCCGTCAAACGTGGTCTTCGCTTCGAAGAGATCACAAGCTTCGAAGACGAAACACTGGCAGTCAGGTTAAGACTGGGCCACGAAGACCTCATCATTGGGACGACATACTGCCCCCCGAGGATGGGCACCATCTCATCAGTAGACATTATCAAACTTCTGAACTACAGCTGCCCAGTTTACATCATCGGAGACCCAACCCAACCCAACCCAACCTAACCCTTAACCCAACCTAACCTAACCCTTAACCCAACCTAACCTAACCCTTAACCTAACCTAACCTAACCCTTAACCTAACCTAACCCTTAACCTAACCTAACCTAACCCTACCTAACCTAACCCTACCTAACCTAACCTAACCCTAAACCTAACCTAACCTAACCCTAAACCTAACCTAAACCTAACCTAACCTAACCTAAACCTAACCTAAACCTAACCTAACCTAAACCTAACCTAACCTAACCTAACCTAAACCTAACCTAACCTAACCTAACACCGGATATAACATCCGCGGATATAAACATCCGCGGATATAAAATCCGCGGATATTAACATCCGCGGATATTAACATCCGCGGATATTAACATCCGCGGATATTAACATCCGCGGATATTAACATCCGCGGATATTAACATCCGCGGATATTAACATCCGCGGATAAACATCCGCGGATATTAACATCCGCGGATATTAACATCCGCGGATATTAACATCCGCGGATATTAACATCCGCGGATATTAACATCCGCGAATATTAACATCCGCGGATATTAACATCCGCGGATATTAACATCCGCGGATATTAACATGTAATTTTTGCTCAAATATCTTCATATAAGAATGCATGATTCAATTTCCTTTCTAATTGAATCCCCTCGGCAACTATCTTCGCGGCACGACTTCCAGAACGGACAAGTGCCACCTCCGACGAATCAGATAGTGAATCAGAACCTGCACCCGAACCCGTCTCCGCCCCAGTATCAGATAACGAAGCGGAATCTTACACGGATGCCCCCCAGACCCCGCCGCACTCGTGCGGGAGGCACCAAAAGTGAAGCCCCCAACCGGGCAAACCTAACCTCTTGCCCCAAAACTCCTGAGAAGCCGAACTCTGAATCCTCTAAGCCGATACCAAAGTCGATTGCTCGTATCCCACACAAGGCCTCGGATCTGGGGCTAAGGATGGTCGCGAAGGCCTCCAACTCCTTCCCTGAACCCATGGTGCTATCCCAATTGGTGAAAGGGCTGAGAGAAAGATCTTATAAGTACACCTTCGAAGAGAACTTGGACACCACTCATGACATCCCACTCTTGATTGAACAACGAGAAATCACTGTCCACAGTGAGGGCCTCGACGTTCTCCCGGACGCGGCATACAAAAAAAAATTCGTTCAGGAAATGCGACGCGCTCCCCGACAGGCACTGAACCAAAAAGCAAAACCCAATCAACATGCACGCGCAACAAACTAACCTAACGATTCTTCAGCAAAATGTACTGCCTTGGCAAGCGCACAAGACGTCTCTGGCCAATACCTACAGACTAATCGACCCAGACATCATCCTCATTAACTCACACAGCCTAAAGGCACCCCAGCAAATAAAACTGTTCAATTACATCATCATACAATCGAACAGATCGCAAGAAATGCATGACGGTGTCGCAATTGCCGTCAAACGTGGTCTTCGCTTCGAAGAGATCACAAGCTTCGAAGACGAAACACTGGCAGTCAGGTTAAGACTGGGCCACGAAGACCTCATCATTGGGACGACATACTGCCCCCCGAGGATGGGCACCATCTCATCAGTAGACATTATCAAACTTCTGAACTACAGCTGCCCAGTTTACATCATCGGAGACCCAACCCAACCCAACCCAACCTAACCCTTAACCCAACCTAACCTAACCCTTAACCAACCTAACCTAACCCTTAACCTAACCTAACCTAACCCTTAACCTAACCTAACCTAACCCTTAACCTAACCTAACCCTTAACCTAACCTAACCCTAACCTACCTAACCTAACCCTAACCTAACCTAACCTAACCCTAAACCTAACCTAAACCTAACCTAACCTAACCCTAAACCTAACCTAACCTAACCTAACCCTAAACCTAACCTAACCTAACCTAAACCTAACCTAACCTAACCTAACACCGGATATAACATCCGCGGATATAAACATCCGCGGATATAACATCCGCGGATATAACATCCGCGGATATTAACATCCGCGGATATTAACATCCGCGGATATTAACATCCGCGGATAAACATCCGCGGATATTAACATCCGCGGATATTAACATCCGCGGATATTAACATCCGCGGATATTAACATCCGCGGATATTAACATCCGCGGATATTAACATCCGCGGATATTAACATCCGCGATATTAACATCCGCGGATATTAACATCCGCGGATATTAACATCCGCGGATATTAACATGTAATTTTTGCTCAAATATCTTCATATAAGAATGCATGATTCAATTTCCTTTCTAATTGAATCCCCTCGGCAACTATCTTCGCGGCACGACTTCCAGAACGGACAAGTGCCACCTCCGACGAATCAGATAGTGAATCAGAACCTGCACCCGAACCCGTCTCCGCCCCAGTATCAGATAACGAAGCGGAATCTTACACGGATGCCCCCCAGACCCCGCCGCACTCGTGCGGGAGGCACCAAAAGTGAAGCCCCCAACCGGGCAAACCTAACCTCTTGCCCCAAAACTCCTGAGAAGCCGAACTCTGAATCCTCTAAGCCGATACCAAAGTCGATTGCTCGTATCCCACACAAGGCCTCGGATCTGGGGCTAAGGATGGTCGCGAAGGCCTCCAACTCCTTCCCTGAACCCATGGTGCTATCCCAATTGGTGAAAGGGCTGAGAGAAAGATCTTATAAGTACACCTTCGAAGAGAACTTGGACACCACTCATGACATCCCACTCTTGATTGAACAACGAGAAATCACTGTCCACAGTGAGGGCCTCGACGTTCTCCCGGACGCGGCATACAAAAAAAAATTCGTTCAGGAAATGCGACGCGCTCCCCGACAGGCACTGAACCAAAAAGCAAAACCCAATCAACATGCACGCGCAACAAACTAACCTAACGATTCTTCAGCAAAATGTACTGCCTTGGCAAGCGCACAAGACGTCTCTGGCCAATACCTACAGACTAATCGACCCAGACATCATCCTCATTAACTCACACAGCCTAAAGGCACCCCAGCAAATAAAACTGTTCAATTACATCATCATACAATCGAACAGATCGCAAGAAATGCATGACGGTGTCGCAATTGCCGTCAAACGTGGTCTTCGCTTCGAAGAGATCACAAGCTTCGAAGACGAAACACTGGCAGTCAGGTTAAGACTGGGCCACGAAGACCTCATCATTGGGACGACATACTGCCCCCCGAGGATGGGCACCATCTCATCAGTAGACATTATCAAACTTCTGAACTACAGCTGCCCAGTTTACATCATCGGAGACCCAACCCAACCTAACCTAACCCTTAACCTAACCTAACCTAACCCTTAACCTAACCTACCTAACCTAACCCTTAACCTAACCTAACCCTTAACCTAACCCTTAACCTAACCTAACCCTTAACCTAACCCTTAACCTAACCTAACCTAACCTAACCCTACCTAACCTAACCTAAAACCCTACCTAACCTAACCTAAACCTAACCTAACCCTAAACCTAACCTAACCTACCTAACCTAACATCCGCGGATATTAACATCCGCGGATATTAACATCCGCGGATATTAACATCCGCGGATATTAACATGTAATTTTTGCTCAAATATCTTCATATAAGAATGCATGATTCAATTTCCTTTCTAATTGAATCCCCTCGGCAACTATCTTCGCGGCACGACTTCCAGAACGGACAAGTGCCACCTCCGACGAATCAGATAGTGAATCAGAACCTGAGCCCGAACCTGCACCCGAACCCGTCTACGCCCCAGTATCAGATAACGAAGCGGAATCTTACACGGATGCCCCCCAGACCCCGCCGCACTCGTGCGGGAGGCACCAAAAGTGAAGCCCCCAACCGGGCAAACCTAACCTCTTGCCCCAAAACTCCTGAGAAGCCGAACTCTGAATCCTCTAAGCCGATACCAAAGTCGATTGCTCGTATCCCACACAAGGCCTCGGATCTGGGGCTAAGGATGGTCGCGAAGGCCTCCAACTCCTTCCCTGAACCCATGGTGCTATCCCAATTGGTGAAAGGGCTGAGAGAAAGATCTTATAAGTACACCTTCGAAGAGAACTTGGACACCACTCATGACATCCCACTCTTGATTGAACAACGAGAAATCACTGTCCACAGTGAGGGCCTCGACGTTCTCCCGGACGCGGCATACAAAAAAAAATTCGTTCAGGAAATGCGACGCGCTCCCCGACAGGCACTGAACCAAAAAGCAAAACCCAATCAACATGCACGCGCAACAAACTAACCTAACGATTCTTCAGCAAAATGTACTGCCTTGGCAAGCGCACAAGACGTCTCTGGCCAATACCTACAGACTAATCGACCCAGACATCATCCTCATTAACTCACACAGCCTAAAGGCACCCCAGCAAATAAAACTGTTCAATTACATCATCATACAATCGAACAGATCGCAAGAAATGCATGACGGTGTCGCAATTGCCGTCAAACGTGGTCTTCGCTTCGAAGAGATCACAAGCTTCGAAGACGAAACACTGGCAGTCAGGTTAAGACTGGGCCACGAAGACCTCATCATTGGGACGCCATACTGCCCCCCGAGGATGGGCACCATCTCATCAGTAGACATTATCAAACTTCTGAACTACAGCTGCCCAGTTTACATCATCGGAGACCCAACCCAACCCAACCCAACCTAACCCTTAACCCAACCTAACCTAACCCTTAACCCAACCTAACCTAACCCTTAACCTAACCTAACCTAACCCTAACCTAACCTAACCCTTAACCTAACTACCTAACCTAACCTAACCTAACCCTACCTAACCTAACCTAACCCTAAACCTAACCTAACCTAACCCTAACCTAACCTAAACCTAACCTAACCTAACCCTAAACCTAACCTAAACCTAACCTAACCTAAACCTAACCTAACCTAACCTAACCTAAACCTAACCTAACCTAACCTAACATCCGCGGATATAAACATCCGCGGATATAAACATCCGCGGATATAAACATCCGCGGATATTAACATCCGCGGATATTAACATCCGCGGATATTAACATCCGCGGATATTAACATCCGCGGATATTAACATCCGCGGATATTAACATCCGCGGATATTAACATCCGCGGATATTAACATCCGCGGATAAACATCCGCGGATATTAACATCCGAGGATATTAACATCCGCGGATATTAACATCCGCGGATATTAACATCCGCGGATATTAACATCCGCGATATTAACATCCGCGGATATTAACATCCGCGGATATTAACATCCGCGGATATTAACATGTAATTTTTGCTCAAATATCTTCATATAAGAATGCATGATTCAATTTCCTTTCTAATTGAATCCCCTCGGCAACTATCTTCGCGGCACGACTTCCAGAACGGACAAGTGCCACCTCCGACGAATCAGATAGTGAATCAGAACCTGCACCCGAACCCGTCTCCGCCCCAGTATCAGATAACGAAGCGGAATCTTACACGGATGCCCCCCAGACCCCGCCGCACTCGTGCGGGAGGCACCAAAAGTGAAGCCCCCAACCGGGCAAACCTAACCTCTTGCCCCAAAACTCCTGAGAAGCCGAACTCTGAATCCTCTAAGCCGATACCAAAGTCGATTGCTCGTATCCCACACAAGGCCTCGGATCTGGGGCTAAGGATGGTCGCGAAGGCCTCCAACTCCTTCCCTGAACCCATGGTGCTATCCCAATTGGTGAAAGGGCTGAGAGAAAGATCTTATAAGTACACCTTCGAAGAGAACTTGGACACCACTCATGACATCCCACTCTTGATTGAACAACGAGAAATCACTGTCCACAGTGAGGGCCTCGACGTTCTCCCGGACGCGGCATACAAAAAAAAATTCGTTCAGGAAATGCGACGCGCTCCCCGACAGGCACTGAACCAAAAAGCAAAACCCAATCAACATGCACGCGCAACAAACTAACCTAACGATTCTTCAGCAAAATGTACTGCCTTGGCAAGCGCACAAGACGTCTCTGGCCAATACCTACAGACTAATCGACCCAGACATCATCCTCATTAACTCACACAGCCTAAAGGCACCCCAGCAAATAAAACTGTTCAATTACATCATCATACAATCGAACAGATCGCAAGAAATGCATGACGGTGTCGCAATTGCCGTCAAACGTGGTCTTCGCTTCGAAGAGATCACAAGCTTCGAAGACGAAACACTGGCAGTCAGGTTAAGACTGGGCCACGAAGACCTCATCATTGGGACGACATACTGCCCCCCGAGGATGGGCACCATCTCATCAGTAGACATTATCAAACTTCTGAACTACAGCTGCCCAGTTTACATCATCGGAGACCCAACCCAACCCAACCCAACCTAACCCTTAACCCAACCTAACCTAACCCTTAACCCAACCTAACCTAACCCTTAACCTAACCTAACCTAACCCTTAACCTAACCTAACCTAACCCTTAACCTAACCTAACCTAACCTAACCTAACCCTACCTAACCTAACCTAACCCTAAACCTAACCTAACCTAACCTAAACCTAACCTAAACCTAACCTAACCTAACCCTAAACCTAACCTAAACCTAACCTAACCCTAAACCTAACCTAACCTAACCTAACCTAACCTAACCTAACCTAACATCCGCGGATATAAACATCCGCGGATATAAACATCCGCGGATTAACATCCGCGGATATTAACATCCGCGGATATTAACATCCGCGGATATTAACATCCGCGGATATTAACATCCGCGGATATTAACATCCGCGGATATTAACATCCGCGGATATTAACATCCGCGAATATTAACATCCGCGGATATTAACATCCGCGGATATTAACATCCGCGGATATTAACATGTAATTTTTGCTCAAATATCTTCATATAAGAATGCATGATTCAATTTCCTTTCTAATTGAATCCCCTCGGCAACTATCTTCGCGGCACGACTTCCAGAACGGACAAGTGCCACCTCCGACGAATCAGATAGTGAATCAGAACCTGCACCCGAACCCGTCTCCGCCCCAGTATCAGATAACGAAGCGGAATCTTACACGGATGCCCCCCAGACCCCGCCGCACTCGTGCGGGAGGCACCAAAAGTGAAGCCCCCAACCGGGCAAACCTAACCTCTTGCCCCAAAACTCCTGAGAAGCCGAACTCTGAATCCTCTAAGCCGATACCAAAGTCGATTGCTCGTATCCCACACAAGGCCTCGGATCTGGGGCTAAGGATGGTCGCGAAGGCCTCCAACTCCTTCCCTGAACCCATGGTGCTATCCCAATTGGTGAAAGGGCTGAGAGAAAGATCTTATAAGTACACCTTCGAAGAGAACTTGGACACCACTCATGACATCCCACTCTTGATTGAACAACGAGAAATCACTGTCCACAGTGAGGGCCTCGACGTTCTCCCGGACGCGGCATACAAAAAAAAATTCGTTCAGGAAATGCGACGCGCTCCCGACAGGCACTGAACCAAAAAGCAAACCCAATCAACATGCACGCGCAACAAACTAACCTAACGATTCTTCAGCAAAATGTACTGCCTTGGCAAGCGCACAAGACGTCTCTGGCCAATACCTACAGACTAATCGACCCAGACATCATCCTCATTAACTCACACAGCCTAAAGGCACCCCAGCAAATAAAACTGTTCAATTACATCATCATACAATCGAACAGATCGCAAGAAATGCATGACGGTGTCGCAATTGCCGTCAAACGTGGTCTTCGCTTCGAAGAGATCACAAGCTTCGAAGACGAAACACTGGCAGTCAGGTTAAGACTGGGCCACGAAGACCTCATCATTGGGACGACATACTGCCCCCCGAGGATGGGCACCATCTCATCAGTAGACATTATCAAACTTCTGAACTACAGCTGCCCAGTTTACATCATCGGAGACCCAACCCAACCCAACCCAACCTAACCCTTAACCCAACCTAACCTAACCCTTAACCCAACCTAACCTAACCCTTAACCTAACCTAACCTAACCCTTAACCTAACCTAACCTAACCCTTAACCTAACCTAACCCTTAACCTAACCTAACCCTTAACCTAACCTAACCCTACCTAACCTAACCTAACCCTAAACCTAACCTAACCTAACCCTAAACCTAACCTAACCTAACCCTAACCCTAACCTAAACCTAACCTAACCTAAACCTAACCTAACCTAACCTAAACCTAACCTAACCTAACCTAACATCCGCGGATATAAACATCCGCGGATATAAACATCCGCGGATATTAACATCCGCGGATATTAACATCCGCGGATATTAACATCCGCGGATATTAACATCCGCGGATATTAACATCCGCGGATATTAACATCCGCGGATATTAACATCCGCGGATATTAACATCCGCGGATAAACATCCGCGGATATTAACATCCGAGGATATTAACATCCGCGGATATTAACATCCGCGAATATTAACATCCGCGGATATTAACAACTATCTTCGCGGCACGACTTCCAGAACGGACAGGTGCCACCTCCGACGAATCAGATAGTGAATCAGAACCTGCACCCGAACCCGTCTCCGCCCCAGTATCAGATAACGAAGCGGAATCTTACACGGATGCCCCCCAGACCCCGCCGCACTCGTGCGGGAGGCACCAAAAGTGAAGCCCCCAACCGGGCAAACCTAACCTCTTGCCCCAAAACTCCTGAGAAGCCGAACTCTGAATCCTCTAAGCCGATACCAAAGTCGATTGCTCGTATCCCACACAAGGCCTCTGATCTGGGGCTAAGGATGGTCGCGAAGGCCTCCAACTCCTTCCCTGAACCCATGGTGCTATTCCCAATTGGTGAAAGGGCTGAGAGAAAGATCTTATAAGTACACCTTCGAAGAGAACTTGGACACCACTCATGACATCCCACTCTTGATTGAACAACGAGAAATCACTGTCCACAGTGAGGGCCTCGACGTTCTCCCGGACGCGGCATACAAAAAAAAATTCGTTCAGGAAATGCGACGCGCTCCCCGACAGGCACTGAACCAAAAAGCAAAACCCAATCAACATGCACGCGCAACAAACTAACCTAACGATTCTTCAGCAAAATGTACTGCCTTGGCAAGCGCACAAGACGTCTCTGGCCAATACCTACAGACTAATCGACCCAGACATCATCCTCATTAACTCACACAGCCTAAAGGCACCCCAGCAAAAAAAACTGTTCAATTACATCATCATACAATCGAACAGATCGCAAGAAATGCATGACGGTGTCGCAATTGCCGTCAAACGTGGTCTTCGCTTCGAAGAGATCACAAGCTTCGAAGACGAAACACTGGCAGTCAGGTTAAGACTGGGCCACGAAGACCTCATCATTGGGACGACATACTGCCCCCCGAGGATGGGCACCATCTCATCAGTAGACATTATCAAACTTCTGAACTACAGCTGCCCAGTTTACATCATCGGAGACCCAACCCAACCCAACCCAACCTAACCCTTAACCCAACCTAACCTAACCTTAACCCAACCTAACCTAACCCTTAACCTAACCTAACCTAACCCTTAACCTAACCTAACCTAACCCTTAACCTAACCTAACCTAACCCTTAACCTAACCTAACCTAACCTAACCCTAACCTAACCTAACCCTACCTAACCTAACCTAACCCTAAACCTAACCTAACCTAACCCTAAACCTAACCTAAACCTAACCTAACCTAACCCTAAACCTAACCTAAACCTAACCTAACCTAAACCTAACCTAACCTAACCTAAACCTAACCTAACCTAACCTAACATCCGCGGATATAAACATCCGCGGATATAAACATCCGCGGATATAAACATCCGCGGATATAAACATCCGCGGATATTAACATCCGCGGATATTAACATCCGCGGATATTAATATCCGCGGATATAACATCCGCGGTTAAACATCCGCGGATATTAACATCCGAGGATATTAACATCCGCGGATATTAACATCGCGGATATTAACATCCGTGGATATTAACATCCGCGATATTAACATCCGCGGATATTAACATCCGCGGATATTAACATCCGCGGATATTAACATCCGCGGATATTAACATGTAATTTTTGCTCAAATATCTTCATATAAGAATGCATGATTCAATTTCCTTTCTAATTGAATCCCCTCAGCAACTATCTTCGCGGCGCGACTTCCAGAACGGACAAGTGCCACCTCCGACGAATCAGATAGTGAATCAGAACCTGCACCCGAACCCGTCTCCGCCCCAGTATCAGATAACGAAGCGGAATCTTACACGGATGCCCCCAGACCCCGCCGCACTCGTGCGGGAGGCACCAAAAGTGAAGCCCCCAACCGGGCAAACCTAACCTCTTGCCCCAAAACTCCTGAGAAGCCGAACTCTGAATCCTCTAAGCCGATACCAAAGTCGATTGCTCGTATCCCACACAAGGCCTCGGATCTGGGGCTAAGGATGGTCGCGAAGGCCTCCAACTCCTTCCCTGAACCCATGGTGCTATCCCAATTGGTGAAAGGGCTGAGAGAAAGATCTTATAAGTACACCTTCGAAGAGAACTTGGACACCACTCATGACATCCCACTCTTGATTGAACAACGAGAAATCACTGTCCACAGTGAGGGCCTCGACGTTCTCCCGGACGCGGCATACAAAAAAAATTCGTTCAGGAAATGCGACGCGCTCCCCGACAGGCACTGAACCAAAAAGCAAAACCCAATCAACATGCACGCGCAACAAACTAACCTAACGATTCTTCAGCAAAATGTACTGCCTTGGCAAGCGCACAAGACGTCTCTGGCCAATACCTACAGACTAATCGACCCAGACATCATCCTCATTAACTCACACAGCCTAAAGGCACCCCAGCAAATAAAACTGTTCAATTACATCATCATACAATCGAACAGATCGCAAGAAATGCATGACGGTGTCGCAATTGCCGTCAAACGTGGTCTTCGCTTCGAAGAGATCACAAGCTTCGAAGACGAAACACTGGCAGTCAGGTTAAGACTGGGCCACGAAGACCTCATCATTGGGACGACATACTGCCCCCCGAGGATGGGCACCATCTCATCAGTAGACATTATCAAACTTCTGAACTACAGCTGCCCAGTTTACATCATCGGAGACCCAACCCAACCTAACCTAACCCTTAACCTAACCTAACCTAACCCTTAACCTAACCTACCTAACCTAACCCTTAACCTAACCTAACCCTTAACCTAACCCTTAACCTAACCTAACCTTAACCTAACCCTTAACCTAACCTAACCTAACCTAACCCTACCTAACCTAACCTAAACCTAACCTAACCCTACCTAACCTAACCTAAACCTAACCTAACCCTAAACCTAACCTAACCTACCTAACCTAACATCCGCGGATATTAACATCCGCGGATATTAACATCCGCGGATATTAACATCCGCGGATATTAACATCCGCGGATATTAACATGTAATTTTTGCTCAAATATCTTCATATAAGAATGCATGATTCAATTTCCTTTCTAATTGAATCCCCTCGGCAACTATCTTCGCGGCACGACTTCCAGAACGGACAAGTGCCACCTCCGACGAATCAGATAGTGAATCAGAACCTGAGCCCGAACCTGCACCCGAACCCGTCTACGCCCCAGTATCAGATAACGAAGCGGAATCTTACACGGATGCCCCCCAGACCCCGCCGCACTCGTGCGGGAGGCACCAAAAGTGAAGCCCCCAACCGGGCAAACCTAACCTCTTGCCCCAAAACTCCTGAGAAGCCGAACTCTGAATCCTCTAAGCCGATACCAAAGTCGATTGCTCGTATCCCACACAAGGCCTCGGATCTGGGGCTAAGGATGGTCGCGAAGGCCTCCAACTCCTTCCCTGAACCCATGGTGCTATCCCAATTGGTGAAAGGGCTGAGAGAAAGATCTTATAAGTACACCTTCGAAGAGAACTTGGACACCACTCATGACATCCCACTCTTGATTGAACAACGAGAAATCACTGTCCACAGTGAGGGCCTCGACGTTCTCCCGGACGCGGCATACAAAAAAAAATTCGTTCAGGAAATGCGACGCGCTCCCCGACAGGCACTGAACCAAAAAGCAAAACCCAATCAACATGCACGCGCAACAAACTAACCTAACGATTCTTCAGCAAAATGTACTGCCTTGGCAAGCGCACAAGACGTCTCTGGCCAATACCTACAGACTAATCGACCCAGACATCATCCTCATTAACTCACACAGCCTAAAGGCACCCCAGCAAATAAAACTTTTCAATTACATCATCATACAATCGAACAGATCGCAAGAAATGCATGACGGTGTCGCAATTGCCGTCAAACGTGGTCTTCGCTTCGAAGAGATCACAAGCTTCGAAGACGAAACACTGGCAGTCAGGTTAAGACTGGGCCACGAAGACCTCATCATTGGGACGCCATACTGCCCCCCGAGGATGGGCACCATCTCATCAGTAGACATTATCAAACTTCTGAACTACAGCTGCCCAGTTTACATCATCGGAGACCCAACCCAACCCAACCCAACCTAACCCTTAACCCAACCTAACCTAACCCTTAACCCAACCTAACCTAACCCTTAACCTAACCTAACCTAACCCTAAACCTAACCTAACCCTTAACCTAACCTACCTAACCCTACCTAACCTAACCCTACCTAACCTAACCTAACCCTAAACCTAACCTAACCTAACCCTAAACCTAACCTAAACCTAACCTAACCTAACCCTAAACCTAACCTAAACTAACCTAACACTAAACCTAACCTAACCTAACCTAAACCTAAACCTAACCTAACCTAACCTAACATCCGCGGATATAAACATCCGCGGATATAAACATCCGCGGATATAAACATCCGCGGATATAAACATCCGCGGATATTAACATCCGCGGATATTAACATCCGCGGATATTAACATCCGCGGATATTAACATCCGCGGATATTAACATCCGCGGATATTAACATCCGCGAATATTAACATCCGCGGATATTAACATCCGCGGATATTAACATCCGCGGATAAACATCCGCGGATATTAACATCCGCGGATATTAACATCCGCGGATATTAACATCCGCGGATATTAACATCCGCGGATATTAACATCCGCGAATATTAACATCCGCGGATATTAACATCCGCGGATATTAACATGTAATTTTTGCTCAAATATCTTCATATAAGAATGCATGATTCAATTTCCTTTCTAATTGAATCCCCTCGGCAACTATCTTCGCGGCACGACTTCCAGAACGGACAAGTGCCACCTCCGACGAATCAGATAGTGAATCAGAACCTGCACCCGAACCCGTCTCCGCCCCAGTATCAGATAACGAAGCGGAATCTTACACTGATGCCCCCCAGACCCCGCCGCACTCGTGCGGGAGGCACCAAAAGTGAAGCCCCCAACCGGGCAAACCTAACCTCTTGCCCCAAAACTCCTGAGAAGCCGAACTCTGAATCCTCTAAGCCGATACCAAAGTCGATTGCTCGTATCCCACACAAGGCCTCGGATCTGGGGCTAAGGATGGTCGCGAAGGCCTCCAACTCCTTCCCTGAACCCATGGTGCTATCCCAATTGGTGAAAGGGCTGAGAGAAAGATCTTATAAGTACACCTTCGAAGAGAACTTGGACACCACTCATGACATCCCACTCTTGATTGAACAACGAGAAATCACTGTCCACAGTGAGGGCCTCGACGTTCTCCCGGACGCGGCATACAAAAAAAAATTCGTTCAGGAAATGCGACGCGCTCCCCGACAGGCACTGAACCAAAAAGCAAAACCCAATCAACATGCACGCGCAACAAACTAACCTAACGATTCTTCAGCAAAATGTACTGCCTTGGCAAGCGCACAAGACGTCTCTGGCCAATACCTACAGACTAATCGACCCAGACATCATCCTCATTAACTCACACAGCCTAAAGGCACCCCATCAAATAAAACTGTTCAATTACATCATCATACAATCGAACAGATCGCAAGAAATGCATGACGGTGTCGCAATTGCCGTCAAACGTGGTCTTCGCTTCGAAGAGATCACAAGCTTCGAAGACGAAACACTGGCAGTCAGGTTAAGACTGGGCCATTGGGACGACATACTGCCCCCCGAGGATGGGCACCATCTCATCAGTAGACATTATCAAACTTCTGAACTACAGCTGCCCAGTTTACATCATCGGAGATCCAACCCAACCCAACCCAACATAACCCTTAACCCAACCTAACCTAACCCTTAACCCAACCTAACCTAACCCTTAACCTAACCTAACCTAACCCTTAACCTAACCTAACCCTTAACCTAACCTAACCGTTAACCTAACCTAACCCTACCTAACCTAACCTAACCCTAAACCTAACCTAACCTAACTCTAAACCTAACCTAAACCTAACCTAACCTAACCCTAAACCTAACCTAAACCTAACCTAACCCTAAACCTAACCTAACCTAACCTAAACCTAACCTAACCTAACATCCGCGGATATAAACATCCGCGGATATAAACATCCGCGGATATTAACATCCGCGGATATTAACATCCGCGGATATTAACATCCGCGGATATTAACATCCGCGGATATTAACATCCGCGGATATTAACATCCGCGGATATTAACATCCGCGGATATTAACATCCGCGGATATTAACTTCCGCGGATAAACATCCGCGGATATTAACATCCGCGGATAAACATCCGCGGATATTAACATCCGAGGATATTAACATCCGCGGATATTAACATCCGCGGATATTAACACCCGCGGATATAAACATCCGCGGATATAAACATCCGCGGATATTAACATCCGCTGATATTAACATCCGCGGATATTAACATCCGCGAATATTAACATCCGCGGATATTAACATCCGCGGATATTAACATCCGCGGATAAACATCCGCGGATATTAACATCCGAGGATATTAACATCCGCGGATATTAACATCCGCGAATATTAACATCCGCGGATATTAACATCCGCGGATATTAACATCCGCGGATATTAAAATCCGCGAATATTAACATCCGCGGATATTAACATCCGCGGATATTAACATCCGCGGATATTAACATGTAATTTTTGCTCAAATATCTTCATATAAGAATGCATGATTCAATTTCCTTTCTAATTGAATCCCCTCGGCAACTATCTTCGCGGCACGACTTCCAGAACGGACAAGTGCCACCTCCGACGAATCAGATAGTGAATCAGAACCTGCACCCGAACCCGTCTCCGCCCCAGTATCAGATAACGAAGCGGAATCTTACACGGATGCCCCCCAGACCCCGCCGCACTCGTGCGGGAGGCACCAAAAGTGAAGCCCCCAACCGGGCAAACCTAACCTCTTGCCCAAAAACTCCTGAGAAGCCGAACTCTGAATCCTCTAAGCCGATACCAAAGTCGATTGCTCGTATCCCACACAAGGCCTCGGATCTGGGGCTAAGGATGGTCGCGAAGGCCTCCAACTCCTTCCCTGAACCCATGGTGCTATCCCAATTGGTGAAAGGGCTGAGAGAAAGATCTTATAAGTACACCTTCGAAGAGAACTTGGACACCACTCATGACATCCCACTCTTGATTGAACAACGAGAAATCACTGTCCACAGTGAGGGCCTCGACGTTCTCCCGGACGCGGCATACAAAAAAAAATTCGTTCAGGAAATGCGACGCGCTCCCCGACAGGCACTGAACCAAAAAGCAAAACCCAATCTACATGCACGCGCAACAAACTAATCTAACGATTCTTCAGCAAAATGTACTGCCTTGGCAAGCGCACAAGACGTCTCTGGCCAATACCTACAGACTAATCGACCCAGACATCATCCTCATTAACTCACACAGCCTAAAGGCACCCCAGCAAATAAAACTGTTCAATTACATCATCATACAATCGAACAGATCGCAAGAAATGCATGACGGTGTCGCAATTGCCGTCAAACGTGGTCTTCGCTTCGAAGAGATCACAAGCTTCGAAGACGAAACACTGGCAGTCAGGTTAAGACTGGGCCACGAAGACCTCATCATTGGGACGACATACTGCCCCCGAGGATGGGCACCATCTCATCAGTAGACATTATCAAACTTCTGAACTACAGCTGCCCAGTTTACATCATCGGAGACCCAACCCAACCCAACCCAACCTAACCCTTAACCTAACCTAACCTAACCCTTAACCTAACCTAACCTAACCCTTAACCTAACCTAACCCTTAACCTAACCTAACCGTTAACCTAACCTAACCCTACCTAACCTAACCTAACCCTAAACCTAACCTAACCTAACCCTAAACCTAACCTAAACCTAACCTAACCTAACCCTAAACCTAACCTAAACCTAACCTAACCCTAAACCTAACCTAACCTAACCTAAACCTAACCTAACCTAACCTAACATCCGCGGATATAAACATCCGCGGATATAAACATCCGCGGATATAAACATCCGCGGATATTAACATCCGCGGATATTAACATCCGCGGATATTAATATCCGCGGATATTAACATCCGCGGTTAAACATCCGCGGATATTAACATCCGAGGATATTAACATCCGCGGATATTAACATCGCGGATATTAACATCCGTGGATATTAACATCCGCGAATATTAACATCCGCGGATATTAACATCCGCGGATATTAACATCCGCGGATATTAACATCCGCGGATATTAACATGTAATTTTTGCTCAAATATCTTCATATAAGAATGCATGATTCAATTTCCTTTCTAATTGAATCCCCGGCAACTATCTTCGCGGCGCGACTTCCAGAACGGACAAGTGCCACCTCCGACGAATCAGATAGTGAATCAGAACCTGCACCCGAACCCGTCTCCGCCCCAGTATCAGATAACGAAGCGGAATCTTACACGGATGCCCCCCAGACCCCGCCGCACTCGTGCGGGAGGCACCAAAAGTGAAGCCCCCAACCGGGCAAACCTAACCTCTTGCCCCAAAACTCCTGAGAAGCCGAACTCTGAATCCTCTAAGCCGATACCAAAGTCGATTGCTCGTATCCCACACAAGGCCTCGGATCTGGGGCTAAGGATGGTCGCGAAGGCCTCCAACTCCTTCCCTGAACCCATGGTGCTATCCCAATTGGTGAAAGGGCTGAGAGAAAGATCTTATAAGTACACCTTCGAAGAGAACTTGGACACCACTCATGACATCCCACTCTTGATTGAACAACGAGAAATCACTGTCCACAGTGAGGGCCTCGACGTTCTCCCGGACGCGGCATACAAAAAAAAATTCGTTCAGGAAATGCGACGCGCTCCCCGACAGGCACTGAACCAAAAAGCAAAACCCAATCAACATGCACGCGCAACAAACTAACCTAACGATTCTTCAGCAAAATGTACTGCCTTGGCAAGCGCACAAGACGTCTCTGGCCAATACCTACAGACTAATCGACCCAGACATCATCCTCATTAACTCACACAGCCTAAAGGCACCCCAGCAAATAAAACTGTTCAATTACATCATCATACAATCGAACAGATCGCAAGAAATGCATGACGGTGTCGCAATTGCCGTCAAACGTGGTCTTCGCTTCGAAGAGATCACAAGCTTCGAAGACGAAACACTGGCAGTCAGGTTAAGACTGGGCCACGAAGACCTCATCATTGGGACGACATACTGCCCCCCGAGGATGGGCACCATCTCATCAGTAGACATTATCAAACTTCTGAACTACAGCTGCCCAGTTTACATCATCGGAGACCCAACCCAACCTAACCTAACCCTTAACCTAACCTAACCTAACCCTTAACCTAACCTACCTAACCTAACCCTTAACCTAACCTAACCCTTAACCTAACCCTTAACCTAACCTAACCCTTAACCTAACCCTTAACCTAACCTAACCTAACCTAACCCTACCTAACCTAACCTAAACCTAACCTAACCCTACCTAACCTAACCTAAACCTAACCTAACCCTAAACCTAACCTAACCTACCTAACCTAACATCCGCGGATATTAACATCCGCGGATATTAACATCCGCGGATATTAACATCCGCGGATATTAACATCCGCGGATATTAACATCCGCGGATATTAACATGTAATTTTTGCTCAAATATCTTCATATAAGAATGATGATTCAATTTCCTTTCTAATTGAATCCCCTCGGCAACTATCTTCGCGGCACGACTTCCAGAACGGACAAGTGCCACCTCCGACGAATCAGATAGTGAATCAGAACCTGAGCCCGAACCTGCACCCGAACCCGTCTACGCCCCAGTATCAGATAACGAAGCGGAATCTTACACGGATGCCCCCCAGACCCCGCCGCACTCGTGCGGGAGGCACCAAAAGTGAAGCCCCCAACCGGGCAAACCTAACCTCTTGCCCCAAAACTCCTGAGAAGCCGAACTCTGAATCCTCTAAGCCGATACCAAAGTCGATTGCTCGTATCCCACACAAGGCCTCGGATCTGGGGCTAAGGATGGTCGCGAAGGCCTCCAACTCATTCCCTGAACCCATGGTGCTATCCCAATTGGTGAAAGGGCTGAGAGAAAGATCTTATAAGTACACCTTCGAAGAGAACTTGGACACCACTCATGACATCCCACTCTTGATTGAACAACGAGAAATCACTGTCCACAGTGAGGGCCTCGACGTTCTCCCGGACGCGGCATACAAAAAAAAATTCGTTCAGGAAATGCGACGCGCTCCCCGACAGGCACTGAACCAAAAAGCAAAACCCAATCAACATGCACGCGCAACAAACTAACCTAACGATTCTTCAGCAAAATGTACTGCCTTGGCAAGCGCACAAGACGTCTCTGGCCAATACCTACAGACTAATCGACCCAGACATCATCCTCATTAACTCACACAGCCTAAAGGCACCCCAGCAAATAAAACTTTCAATTACATCATCATACAATCGAACAGATCGCAAGAAATGCATGACGGTGTCGCAATTGCCGTCAAACGTGGTCTTCGCTTCGAAGAGATCACAAGCTTCGAAGACGAAACACTGGCAGTCAGGTTAAGACTGGGCCACGAAGACCTCATCATTGGGACGCCATACTGCCCCCCGAGGATGGGCACCATCTCATCAGTAGACATTATCAAACTTCTGAACTACAGCTGCCCAGTTTACATCATCGGAGACCCAACCCAACCCAACCCAACCTAACCCTTAACCCAACCTAACCTAACCCTTAACCCAACCTAACCTAACCCTTAACCTAACCTAACCTTAACCTAACCTAACCTAACCCTTAACCTAACCTAACCTAACCCTACCTAACCTAACCCTACCTAACCTAACCTAACCCTAAACCTAACCTAACCTAACCCTAAACCTAACCTAAACCTAACCTAACCTAACCCTAAACCTAACCTAAACCTAACCTAACACTAAACCTAACCTAACCTAACCTAACCTAAACCTAACCTAACCTAACCTAACATCCGCGGATATAACATCCGCGGATATAAACATCCGCGGATATAAACATCCGCGGATATTAACATCCGCGGATATTAACATCCGCGGATATTAACATCCGCGGATATTAACATCCGCGATATTAACATCCGCGGATATTAACATCCGCGGATATTAACATCCGCGGATAAACATCCGCGGATATTAACATCCGGATATTAACATCCGCGGATATTAACATCCGCGGATATTAACATCCGCGGATATTAACATCCGCGGATATTAACATCCGCGAATATTAACATCCGCGGATATTAACATCCGCGGATATTAACATGTAATTTTTGCTCAAATATCTTCATATAAGAATGCATGATTCAATTTCCTTTCTAATTGAATCCCCTCGGCAACTATCTTCGCGGCACGACTTCCAGAACGGACAAGTGCCACCTCCGACGAATCAGATAGTGAATCAGAACCTGCACCCGAACCCGTCTCCGCCCCAGTATCAGATAACGAAGCGGAATCTTACACGGATGCCCCCAGACCCCGCCGCACTCGTGCGGGAGGCACCAAAAGTGAAGCCCCCAACCGGGCAAACCTAACCTCTTGCCCCAAAACTCCTGAGAAGCCGAACTCTGAATCCTCTAAGCCGATACCAAAGTCGATTGCTCGTATCCCACACAAGGCCTCGGATCTGGGGCTAAGGATGGTCGCGAAGGCCTCCAACTCCTTCCCTGAACCCATGGTGCTATCCCAATTGGTGAAAGGGCTGAGAGAAAGATCTTATAAGTACACCTTCGAAGAGAACTTGGACACCACTCATGACATCCCACTCTTGATTGAACAACGAGAAATCACTGTCCACAGTGAGGGCCTCGACGTTCTCCCGGACGCGGCATACAAAAAAAAATTCGTTCAGGAAATGCGACGCGCTCCCCGACAGGCACTGAACCAAAAAGCAAAACCCAATCAACATGCACGCGCAACAAACTAACCTAACGATTCTTCAGCAAAATGTACTGCCTTGGCAAGCGCACAAGACGTCTCTGGCCAATACCTACAGACTAATCGACCCAGACATCATCCTCATTAACTCACACAGCCTAAAGGCACCCCAGCAAATAAAACTGTTCAATTACATCATCATACAATCGAACAGATCGCAAGAAATGCATGACGGTGTCGCAATTGCCGTCAAACGTGGTCTTCGCTTCGAAGAGATCACAAGCTTCGAAGACGAAACACTGGCAGTCAGGTTAAGACTGGGCCACGAAGACCTCATCATTGGGACGACATACTGCCCCCCGAGGATGGGCACCATCTCATCAGTAGACATTATCAAACTTCTGAACTACAGCTGCCCAGTTTACATCATCGGAGACCCAACCCAACCTAACCTAACCCTTAACCTAACCTAACCTAACCCTTAACCTAACCTACCTAACCTAACCCTTAACCTAACCTAACCCTTAACCTAACCCTTAACCTAACCTAACCCTTAACCTAACCCTTAACCTAACCTAACCTAACCTAACCCTACCTAACCTAACCTAAACCTAACCTAACCCTACCTACCCTAACCTAAACCTAACCTAACCCTAAACCTAACCTAACCTACCTAACCTAACATCCGCGGATATTAACATCCGCGGATATTAACATCCGCGGATATTAAAATCCGCGAATATTAACATCCGCGGATATTAACATCCGCGGATATTAACATCCGCGGATATTAACATGTAATTTTTGCTCAAATATCTTCATATAAGAATGCATGATTCAATTTCCTTTCTAATTGAATCCCCTCGGCAACTATCTTCGCGGCACGACTTCCAGAACGGACAAGTGCCACCTCCGCGAATCAGATAGTGAATCAGAACCTGCACCCGAACCCGTCTCCGCCCCAGTATCAGATAACGAAGCGGAATCTTACACGGATGCCCCCCAGACCCCGCCGCACTCGTGCGGGAGGCACCAAAAGTGAAGCCCCCAACCGGGCAAACCTAACCTCTTGCCCCAAAACTCCTGAGAAGCCGAACTCTGAATCCTCTAAGCCGATACCAAAGTCGATTGCTCGTATCCCACACAAGGCCTCGGATCTGGGGCTAAGGATGGTCGCGAAGGCCTCCAACTCCTTCCCTGAACCCATGGTGCTATCCCAATTGGTGAAAGGGCTGAGAGAAAGATCTTATAAGTACACCTTCGAAGAGAACTTGGACACCACTCATGACATCCCACTCTTGATTGAACAACGAGAAATCACTGTCCACAGTGAGGGCCTCGACGTTCTCCCGGACGCGGCATACAAAAAAAAATTCGTTCAGGAAATGCGACGCGCTCCCCGACAGGCACTGAACCAAAAAGCAAAACCCAATCAACATGCACGCGCAACAAACTAACCTAACGATTCTTCAGCAAAATGTACTGCCTTGGCAAGCGCACAAGACGTCTCTGGCCAATACCTACAGACTAATCGACCCAGACATCATCCTCATTAACTCACACAGCCTAAAGGCACCCCAGCAAATAAAACTGTTCAATTACATCATCATACAATCGAACAGATCGCAAGAAATGCATGACGGTGTCGCAATTGCCGTCAAACGTGGTCTTCGCTTCGAAGAGATCACAAGCTTCGAAGACGAAACACTGGCAGTCAGGTTAAGACTGGGCCACGAAGACCTCATCATTGGGACGACATACTGCCCCCCGAGGATGGGCACCATCTCATCAGTAGACATTATCAAACTTCTGAACTACAGCTGCCCAGTTTACATCATCGGAGACCCAACCCAACCCAACCCAACCTAACCCTTAACCCAACCTAACCTAACCCTTAACCCAACCTAACCTAACCCTTAACCTAACCTAACCTAACCCTTAACCTAACCTAACCTAACCCTTAACCTAACCTAACCCTTAACCTAACCTACCTAACCCTACCTAACCTAACCCTACCTAACCTAACCTAACCCTAAACCTAACCTAACCTAACCCTAACCTAACCTAAACCTAACCTAACCTAACCCTAAACCTAACCTAAACCTAACAACACTAAACCTAACCTAACCTAACCTAACCTAAACCTAACCTAACCTAACCTAACATCCGCGGATATAAACATCCGCGGATATAAACATCCGCGGATATTAACATCCGCGGATATTAACATCCGCGGATATTAACATCCGCGGATATTAACATCCGCGGATATTAACATCCGCGGATATTAACATCCGCGGATATTAACATCCGCGGATATTAACATGTAATTTTTGCTCAAATATCTTCATATAAGAATGCATGATTCAATTTCCTTTCTAATTGAATCCCCTCGGCAACTATCTTCGCGGCACGACTTCCAGAACGGACAAGTGCCACCTCCGACGAATCAGATAGTGAATCAGAACCTGCACCCGAACCCGTCTCCGCCCCAGTATCAGATAACGAAGCGGAATCTTACACGGATGCCCCCCAGACCCCGCCGCACTCGTGCGGGAGGCACCAAAAGTGAAGCCCCCAACCGGGCAAACCTAACCTCTTGCCCCAAAACTCCTGAGAAGCCGAACTCTGAATCCTCTAAGCCGATACCAAAGTCGATTGCTCGTATCCCACACAAGGCCTCGGATCTGGGGCTAAGGATGGTCGCGAAGGCCTCCAACTCCTTCCCTGAACCCATGGTGCTATCCCAATTGGTGAAAGGGCTGAGAGAAAGATCTTATAAGTACACCTTCGAAGAGAACTTGGACACCACTCATGACATCCCACTCTTGATTGAACAACGAGAAATCACTGTCCACAGTGAGGGCCTCGACGTTCTCCCGGACGCGGCATACAAAAAAAAATTCGTTCAGGAAATGCGACGCGCTCCCCGACAGGCACTGAACCAAAAAGCAAAACCCAATCAACATGCACGCGCAACAAACTAACCTAACGATTCTTCAGCAAAATGTACTGCCTTGGCAAGCGCACAAGACGTCTCTGGCCAATACCTACAGACTAATCGACCCAGACATCATCCTCATTAACTCACACAGCCTAAAGGCACCCCAGCAAATAAAACTGTTCAATTACATCATCATACAATCGAACAGATCGCAAGAAATGCATGACGGTGTCGCAATTGCCGTCAAACGTGGTCTTCGCTTCGAAGAGATCACAAGCTTCGAAGACGAAACACTGGCAGTCAGGTTAAGACTGGGCCACGAAGACCTCATCATTGGGACGACATACTGCCCCCCGAGGATGGGCACCATCTCATCAGTAGACATTATCAAACTTCTGAACTACAGCTGCCCAGTTTACATCATCGGAGACCCAACCCAACCCAACCCAACCTAACCCTTAACCCAACCTAACCTAACCCTTAACCCAACCTAACCTAACCCTTAACCTAACCTAACCTAACCCTTAACCTAACCTAACCTAACCCTTAACCTAACCTAACCCTTAACCTAACTAACCCTTAACCTAACCTAACCCTACCTAACCTAACCTAACCCTAAACCTAACCTAACCTAACCTAAACCTAACCTAAACCTAACCTAACCTAACCCTAAACCCTAACCTAAACCTAACCTACCCTAAACCTAACCTAACCTAACCTAAACCTAACCTAACCTAACCTAAACATCCGCGGATATAAACATCCGCGGATATAAACATCCGCGGATATTAACATCCGCGGATATTAACATCCGCGGATATTAACATCCGCGGATATTAACATCCGCGGATAAACATCCGCGGATATTAACATCCGAGGATATTAACATCCGCGGATATTAACATCCGCGGATATTAACATCCGCGGATATTAACAACTATCTTCGCGGCACGACTTCCAGAACGGACAAGTGCCACCTCCGACGAATCAGATAGTGAATCAGAACCTGCACCCGAACCCGTCTCCGCCCCAGTATCAGATAACGAAGCGGAATCTTACACGGATGCCCCCCAGACCCCGCCGCACTCGTGCGGGAGGCACCAAAAGTGAAGCCCCCAACCGGGCAAACCTAACCTCTTGCCCCAAAACTCCTGAGAAGCCGAACTCTGAATCCTCTAAGCCGATACCAAAGTCGATTGCTCGTATCCCACACAAGGCCTCGGATCTGGGGCTAAGGATGGTCGCGAAGGCCTCCAACTCCTTCCCTGAACCCATGGTGCTATCCCAATTGGTGAAAGGGCTGAGAGAAAGATCTTATAAGTACATCTTCGAAGAGAACTTGGACACCACTCATGACATCCCACTCTTGATTGAACAACGAGAAATCACTGTCCACAGTGAGGGCCTCGACGTTCTCCCGGACGCGGCATACAAAAAAAAATTCGTTCAGGAAATGCGACGCGCTCCCCGACAGGCACTGAACCAAAAAGCAAAACCCAATCAACATGCACGCGCAACAAACTAACCTAACGATTCTTCAGCAAAATGTACTGCCTTGGCAAGCGCACAAGACGTCTCTGGCCAATACCTACAGACTAATCGACCCAGACATCATCCTCATTAACTCACACAGCCTAAAGGCACCCCAGCAATAAAACTGTTCAATTACATCATCATACAATCGAACAGATCGCAAGAAATGCATGACGGTGTCGCAATTGCCGTCAAACGTGGTCTTCGCTTCGAAGAGATCACAAGCTTCGAAGACGAAACACTGGCAGTCAGGTTAAGACTGGGCCACGAAGACCTCATCATTGGGACGCCATACTGCCCCCCGAGGATGGGCACCATCTCATCAGTAGACATTATCAAACTTCTGAACTACAGCTGCCCAGTTTACATCATCGGAGACCCAACCCAACCCAACCCAACCTAACCCTTAACCCAACCTAACCTAACCCTTAACCCACCTAACCTAACCCTTAACCTAACCTAACCTAACCCTTAACCTAACCTAACCTAACCCTTAACCTAACCTAACCCTTAACCTAACCTACCTAACCCTACCTAACCTAACCCTACCTAACCTAACCTAACCCTAAACCTAACCTAACCTAACCCTAAACCTAACCTAAACCTAACCTAACCTAACCCTAAACCTAACCTAAACCTAACCTACACTAAACCTAACCTAACCTAACCTAACCTAAACCTAACCTAACCTAACCTAACATCCGCGGATATAAACATCCGCGGATATAAACATCCGCGGATATAACATCCGCGGATATTAACATCCGCGATATTAACATCCGCGGATATTAACATCCGCGGATATTAACATCCGCGAATATTAACATCCGCGATATTAACATCCGCGGATATTAACATCCGCGGATAAACATCCGCGGATATTAACATCCGAGGATATTAACATCCGCGGATATTAACATCCGCGGATATTAACATCCGCGGATATTAACATCCGCGGATATTAACATCGCGAATATTAACATCCGCGGATATTAACATCCGCGGATATTAACATCCGCGGATATTAACATGTAATTTTTGCTCAAATATCTTCATATAAGAATGCATGATTCAATTTCCTTTCTAATTGAATCCCCTCGGCAACTATCTTCGCGGCACGACTTCCAGAACGGACAAGTGCCACCTCCGACGAATCAGATAGTGAATCAGAACCTGCACCGAACCCGTCTCCGCCCCAGTATCAGATAACGAAGCGGAATCTTACACGGATGCCCCCAGACCCCGCCGCACTCGTGCGGGAGGCACCAAAAGTGAAGCCCCCAACCGGGCAAACCTAACCTCTTGCCCCAAAACTCCTGAGAAGCCGAACTCTGAATCCTCTAAGCCGATACCAAAGTCGATTGCTCGTATCCCCACAGGCCTCGGATCTGGGCTAAGGATGGTCGCGAAGGCCTCCAACTCCTTCCCTGAACCCATGGTGCTATCCCAATTGGTGAAAGGGCTGAGAGAAAGATCTTATAAGTACACCTTCGAAGAGAACTTGGACACCACTCATGACATCCCACTCTTGATTGAACAACGAGAAATCACTGTCCACAGTGAGGGCCTCGACGTTCTCCCGGACGCGGCATACAAAAAAAAATTCGTTCAGGAAATGCGACGCGCTCCCCGACAGGCACTGAACCAAAAAGCAAAACCCAATCAACATGCACGCGCAAAAACTAACCTAACGATTCTTCAGCAAATGTACTGCCTTGGCAAGCGCACAAGACGTCTCTGGCCAATACCTACAGACTAATCGACCCAGACTCATCCTCATTAACTCACACAGCCTAAAGGCACCCAGCAAATAAAACTGTTCAATTACATCATCATACAATCGAACAGATCGCAAGAAATGCATGACGGTGTCGCAATTGCCGTCAAACGTGGTCTTCGCTTCGAGAGATCACAAGCTTCGAAGACGAAACACTGGCAGTCAGGTTAAGACTGGGCCACGAAGACCTCATGGGACGACATACTGCCGCCCCGAGGATGGGCACCATCTCATCAGTAGACATTATCAAACTTCTGAACTACAGCTGCCCAGTTTACATCATCGAGCCAACCCAACCCAACCCAACCTACCCTTAACCAACCTAACCTAACCTTAACCGAACTAACCTAACCCTTAACCTAACCTAACCTAACCCTTAACCTAACCTAACCCTTAACTAACCTAACCGTTAACCTAACCTAACCCTACCTAACCTAACCTAACCCTAACCTAACCTAACCTAACCTAACCTAACCTAAAACCTAACCTAACCTAACCCTAACCTAACCTAAACCTAACCTAACCTAAACCTAACCTAACCTAACCTAAACTAACCTAACCTAACATCCGCGGATAAACATCCGCGGATATAAACATCCGCGGATATTAACATCCGCGGATATTAACATCCGCGGATATTAACATCCGCGGATATTAACATCCGCGGATATTAACATCCGCGGATATTAACATCCGCGGATATTAACATCCGCGGATATTAACATCCGCGGATATTAACTTCCGCGGATAAACATCCGCGGATATTAACATCCGCGGATAAACATCCGCGGATATTAACATCCGAGGATATTAACATCCGCGGATATTAACATCCGCGGATATTAACACCCGCGGATATAAACATCCGCGGATATAAACATCCGCGGATATTAACATCCGCTGATATTAACATCCGCGGATATTAACATCCGCGAATATTAACATCCGCGGATATTAACATCCGCGGATATTAACATCCGCGGATAAACATCCGCGGATATTAACATCCGAGGATATTAACATCCGCGGATATTAACATCCGCGAATATTAACATCCGCGGATATTAACATCCGCGGATATTAACATCCGCGGATATTAAACATCCGCGAATATTAACATCCGCGGATATTAACATCCGCGGATATTAACATCCGCGGATATTAACATGTAATTTTTGCTCAAATATCTTCATATAAGAATGCATGATTCAATTTCCTTTCTAATTGAATCCCCTCGGCAACTATCTTCGCGGCACGACTTCCAGAACGGACAAGTGCCACCTCCGACGAATCAGATAGTGAATCAGAACCTGCACCCGAACCCGTCTCCGCCCCAGTATCAGATAACGAAGCGGAATCTTACACGGATGCCCCCCAGACCCCGCCGCACTCGTGCGGGAGGCACCAAAAGTGAAGCCCCCAACCGGGCAAACCTAACCTCTTGCCCCAAAACTCCTGAGAAGCCGAACTCTGAATCCTCTAAGCCGATACCAAAGTCGATTGCTCGTATCCCACACAAGGCCTCGGATCTGGGGCTAAGGATGGTCGCGAAGGCCTCCAACTCCTTCCCTGAACCCATGGTGCTATCCCAATTGGTGAAAGGGCTGAGAGAAAGATCTTATAAGTACACCTTCGAAGAGAACTTGGACACCACTCATGACATCCCACTCTTGATTGAACAACGAGAAATCACTGTCCACAGTGAGGGCCTCGACGTTCTCCGGACGCGGCATACAAAAAAAAATTCGTTCAGGAAATGCGACGCGCTCCCCGACAGGCACTGAACCAAAAAGCAAAACCCAATCTACATGCACGCGCAACAAACTAACCTAACGATTCTTCAGCAAAATGTACTGCCTTGGCAAGCGCACAAGACGTCTCTGGCCAATACCTACAGACTAATCGACCCAGACATCATCCTCATTAACTCACACAGCCTAAAGGCACCCCAGCAAATAAAACTGTTCAATTACATCATCATACAATCGAACAGATCGCAAGAAATGCATGACGGTGTCGCAATTGCCGTCAAACGTGGTCTTCGCTTCGAAGAGATCACAAGCTTCGAAGACGAAACACTGGCAGTCAGGTTAAGACTGGGCCACGAAGACCTCATCATTGGGACGACATACTGCCCCCCGAGGATGGGCACCATCTCATCAGTAGACATTATCAAACTTCTGAACTACAGCTGCCCAGTTTACATCATCGGAGACCCAACCCAACCCAACCCAACCTAACCCTTAACCTAACCTAACCTAACCCTTAACCTAACCTAACCTAACCCTTAACCTAACCTAACCCTTAACCTAACCTAACCTTAACCTAACCTAACCCTACCTAACCTAACCTAACCCTAAACCTACAACCTAACCCTAAACCTAACCTAAACCTAACCTAACCTAACCCTAAACCTAACCTAACCTAACCTAACCCTAAACCTAACCTAACCTAACCTAAACCTAACCTAACCTAACCTAACATCCGCGGATATAACATCCGCGGATATAACATCCGCGGATATAAACATCCGCGGATATTAACATCCGCGGATATTAACATCCGCGGATATTAATATCCGCGGATATTAACATCCGCGGTTAAACATCCGCGGATATTAACATCCGAGGATATTAACATCCGCGGATATTAACATCCGCGGATATTAACATCCGGGATATTAACATCCGCGATATTAACATCCGCGGATATTAACATCCGCGGATATTAACATCCGCGGATATTAACATCCGCGGATATTAACATGTAATTTTTGCTCAAATATCTTCATATAAGAATGCATGATTCAATTTCCTTTCTAATTGAATCCCTCGGCAACTATCTTCGCGGCACGACTTCCAGAACGGACAAGTGCCACCTCCGACGAATCAGATAGTGAATCAGAACCTGCACCCGAACCCGTCTCCGCCCCAGTATCAGATAACGAAGCGGAATCTTACACGGATGCCCCCCAGACCCCGCCGCACTCGTGCGGGAGGCACCAAAAGTGAAGCCCCCAACCGGGCAAACCTAACCTCTTGCCCCAAAACTCCTGAGAAGCCGAACTCTGAATCCTCTAAGCCGATACCAAAGTCGATTGCTCGTATCCCACACAAGGCCTCGGATCTGGGGCTAAGGATGGTCGCGAAGGCCTCCAACTCCTTCCCTGAACCCATGGTGCTATCCCAATTGGTGAAAGGGCTGAGAGAAAGATCTTATAAGTACACCTTCGAAGAGAACTTGGACACCACTCATGACATCCCACTCTTGATTGAACAACGAGAAATCACTGTCCACAGTGAGGGCCTCGACGTTCTCCGGACGCGGCATACAAAAAAAATTCGTTCAGGAAATGCGACGCGCTCCCCGACAGGCACTGAACCAAAAAGCAAAACCCAATCAACATGCACGCGCAACAAACTAACCTAACGATTCTTCAGCAAAATGTACTGCCTTGGCAAGCGCACAAGACGTCTCTGGCCAATACCTACAGACTAATCGACCCAGACATCATCTCATTAACTCACACAGCCTAAAGGCACCCCAGCAAATAAAACTGTTCAATTACATCATCATACAATCGAACAGATCGCAAGAAATGCATGACGGTGTCGCAATTGCCGTCAAACGTGGTCTTCGCTTCGAAGAGATCACAAGCTTCGAAGACGACGAAACACTGGCAGTCAGGTTAAGACTGGGCCACGAAGACCTCATCATTGGGACGACATACTGCCCCCCGAGGATGGGCACCATCTCATCAGTAGACATTATCAAACTTCTGAACTACAGCTGCCCAGTTTACATCATCGGAGACCCAACCCAACCTAACCTAACCCTTAACCTAACCTAACCTAACCCTTAACCTAACCTACCTAACCTAACCCTTAACCTAACCTAACCCTTAACCTAACCCTTAACCTAACCTAACCCTTAACCTAACCTTAACCTAACCTAACCTAACCTAACCCTAACCTAACCTAACCTAAACCTAACCTAACCCTAACCTAACCTAACCTAAACCTAACCTAACCCTAAACCTAACCTAACCTACCTAACCTAACATCCGATATTAACATCCCGGATATTAACATCCGCGGATATTAACATCCGCGGATATTAACATCCGCGGATATTAACATCCGCGGATATTAACATGTAATTTTTGCTCAAATATCTTCATATAAGAATGCATGATTCAATTTCCTTTCTAATTGAATCCCCTCGGCAACTATCTTCGCGGCACGACTTCCAGAACGGACAAGTGCCACCTCCGACGAATCAGATAGTGAATCAGAACCTGACCGAACTGCACCCGAACCCGTCTACGCCCCAGTATCAGATAACGAAGCGGAATCTTACACGGATGCCCCCCAGACCCCGCCGCACTCGTGCGGGAGGCACCAAAAGTGAAGCCCCCAACCGGGCAAACCTAACCTCTTGCCCCAAAACTCCTGAGAAGCCGAACTCTGAATCCTCTAAGCCGATACCAAAGTCGATTGCTCGTATCCCACACAAGGCCTCGGATCTGGGGCTAAGGATGGTCGCGAAGGCCTCCAACTCCTTCCCTGAACCCATGGTGCTATCCCAATTGGTGAAAGGGCTGAGAGAAAGATCTTATAAGTACACCTTCGAAGAGAACTTGGACACCACTCATGACATCCCACTCTTGATTGAACAACGAGAAATCACTGTCCACAGTGAGGGCCTCGACGTTCTCCCGGACGCGGCATACAAAAAAAAATTCGTTCAGGAAATGCGACGCGCTCCCCGACAGGCACTGAACCAAAAAGCAAAACCCAATCAACATGCACGCGCAACAAACTAACCTAACGATTCTTCAGCAAAATGTACTGCCTTGGCAAGCGCACAAGACGTCTCTGGCCAATACCTACAGACTAATCGACCCAGACATCATCCTCATTAACTCACACAGCCTAAAGGCACCCCAGCAAATAAAACTGTTCAATTACATCATCATACAATCGAACAGATCGCAAGAAATGCATGACGGTGTCGCAATTGCCGTCAAACGTGGTCTTCGCTTCGAAGAGATCACAAGCTTCGAAGACGAAACACTGGCAGTCAGGTTAAGACTGGGCCACGAAGACCTCATCATTGGGACGACATACTGCCCCCCGAGGATGGGCACCATCTCATCAGTAGACATTATCAAACTTCTGAACTACAGCTGCCCAGTTTACATCATCGGAGACCCAACCCAACCCAACCCAACCTAACCCTTAACCAACCTAACCTAACCCTTAACCCAACCTAACCTAACCCTTAACCTAACCTAACCTAACCCTAAACCTAACCTAACCCTTAACCTAACCTAACCTAACCCTAACCTAACCTAACCACCTAACCTAACCTAACCTAACCTAACCTAACCTAACCTAAACCTAACCTAACCTAACCTAAACCTAACCTAAACCTACCCTAAACTAAACTAACCTAAACTAATCCCTAACTAACCTAACCTAAACCTATTAACCTAACCTAACATCCGCGGATATAACATCCGCGGATATAAACATCCGCGGATATTAAACATCCGCGGATATTAACATCGCGGATATAACATCCGCGGATATTAATATCCGCGGATTATTATCCGCGGATATTAACATCCGGATATTAACATCCGCGGATATTAACATCCGCGGATATTAACATCCGCGGATATTAACATCCGAGATATTAACATCCGCGGATATTAACATCCGCGGATATTAACATCCGCGGATATTAACATCCGCGGATATTAACATCCGCGGTATTAACATCCGCGAATATTAACATCCGCGGATATTAACATCCGCGGATATTAACATGTAATTTTTGCTCAAATATCTTCATATAAGAATGCATGATTCAATTTCCTTTCTAATTGAATCCCCTCGGCAACTATCTTCGCGGCACGACTTCCAGAACGGACAAGTGCCACCTCCGACGAATCAGATAGTGAATCAGAACCTGCACCCGAACCCGTCTCCGCCCCAGTATCAGATAACGAAGCGGAATCTTACACTGATGCCCCCAGACCCCGCCGCACTCGTGCGGGAGGCACCAAAAGTGAAGCCCCCAACCGGCAAACCTAACCTCTTGCCCCAAAACTCCTGAGAAGCCGAACTCTGAATCCTCTAAGCCGATACCAAAGTCGATTGCTCGTATCCCACACAAGGCCTCGGATCTGGGGCTAAGGATGGTCGCGAAGGCCTCCAACTCCTTCCCTGAACCCATGGTGCTATCCCAATTGGTGAAAGGGCTGAGAGAAAGATCTTATAAGTACACCTTCGAAGAGAACTTGGACACCACTCATGACATCCCACTCTTGATTGAACAACGAGAAATCACTGTCCACAGTGAGGGCCTCGACGTTCTCCCGGACGCGGCATACAAAAAAAAATTCGTTCAGGAAATGCGACGCGCTCCCCGACAGGCACTGAACCAAAAAGCAAAACCCAATCAACATGCACGCGCAACAAACTAACCTAACGATTCTTCAGCAAAATGTACTGCCTTGGCAAGCGCACAAGACGTCTCTGGCCAATACCTACAGACTAATCGACCCAGACATCATCCTCATTAACTCACACAGCCTAAAGGCACCCCAGCAAATAAAACTGTTCAATTACATCATCATACAATCGAACAGATCGCAAGAAATGCATGACGGTGTCGCAATTGCCGTCAAACGTGGTCTTCGCTTCGAAGAGATCACAAGCTTCGAAGACGAAACACTGGCAGTCAGGTTAAGACTGGGCCACGAAGACCTCATCATTGGGACGACATACTGCCCCCCGAGGATGGGCACCATCTCATCAGTAGACATTATCAAACTTCTGAACTACAGCTGCCCAGTTTACATCATCGGAGACCCAACCCAACCTAACCTAACCCTTAACCTAACCTAACCTAACCCTTAACCTAACCTACCTAACCTAACCCTTAACCTAACCTAACCCTTAACCTAACCCTTAACCTAACCTAACCCTTAACCTAACCCTTAACCTAACCTAACCTAACCTAACCCTACCTAACCTAACCTAAACCTAACCTAACCCTACCTACCCTAACCTAAACCTAACCTAACCCTAAACCTAACCTAACCTACCTAACCTAACATCCGCGGATATTAACATCCGCGGATATTAACATCCGCGGATATTAAAATCCGCGATATTAACATCCGCGGATATTAACATCCGCGGATATTAACATCCGCGGATATTAACATGTAATTTTTGCTCAAATATCTTCATATAAGAATGCATGATTCAATTTCCTTTCTAATTGAATCCCCTCGGCAACTATCTTCGCGGCACGACTTCCAGAACGGACAAGTGCCACCTCCGACGAATCAGATAGTGAATCAGAACCTGCACCCGAACCCGTCTCCGCCCCAGTATCAGATAACGAAGCGGAATCTTACACGGATGCCCCCCAGACCCCGCCGCACTCGTGCGGGAGGCACCAAAAGTGAAGCCCCCAACCGGGCAAACCTAACCTCTTGCCCCAAAACTCCTGAGAAGCCGAACTCTGAATCCTCTAAGCCGATACCAAAGTCGATTGCTCGTATCCCACACAAGGCCTCGGATCTGGGGCTAAGGATGGTCGCGAAGGCCTCCAACTCCTTCCCTGAACCCATGGTGCTATCCCAATTGGTGAAAGGGCTGAGAGAAAGATCTTATAAGTACACTTCGAAGAGAACTTGGACACCACTCATGACATCCCACTCTTGATTGAACAACGAGAAATCACTGTCCACAGTGAGGGCCTCGACGTTCTCCCGGACGCGGCATACAAAAAAAAATTCGTTCAGGAAATGCGACGCGCTCCCCGACAGGCACTGAACCAAAAAGCAAAACCCAATCAACATGCACGCGCAACAAACTAACCTAACGATTCTTCAGCAAAATGTACTGCCTTGGCAAGCGCACAAGACGTCTCTGGCCAATACCTACAGACTAATCGACCCAGACATCATCCTCATTAACTCACACAGCCTAAAGGCACCCCAGCAAATAAAACTGTTCAATTACATCATCATACAATCGAACAGATCGCAAGAAATGCATGACGGTGTCGCAATTGCCGTCAAACGTGGTCTTCGCTTCGAAGAGATCACAAGCTTCGAAGACGAAACACTGGCAGTCAGGTTAAGACTGGGCCACGAAGACCTCATCATTGGGACGACATACTGCCCCCCGAGGATGGGCACCATCTCATCAGTAGACATTATCAAACTTCTGAACTACAGCTGCCCAGTTTACATCATCGGAGACCCAACCCAACCCAACCCAACCTAACCCTTAACCCAACCAACTAACCTAACCCTTAACCCAACCTAACCTAACCCTTAACCTAACCTAACCTAACCCTTAACCTAACCTAACCTAACCCTTAACCTAACCTAACCCTAACCTAACCTACCTAACCCTACCTAACCTAACCTACCTAACCTAACCTAACCCTAACCTAACCTAAACCCTAAACCTAACCTAACCTAAACCTAACCTAACCTAACCCTAAACCTAACCTAAACCTAACCTAACACTAAACCTAACCTAACCTAACCTAACCTAAACCTAACCTAACCTAACCTAACATCCGCGGATATAAACATCCGCGGATATAAACATCCGCGGATATTAACATCCGCGGATATTAACATCCGCGGATATTAACATCCGCGATATTAACATCCGCGGATATTAACATCCGCGGATATTAACATCCGCGGATATTAACATCCGCGGATATTAACATGTAATTTTTGCTCAAATATCTTCATATAAGAATGCATGATTCAATTTCCTTTCTAATTGAATCCCCTCGGCAACTATCTTCGCGGCACGACTTCCAGAACGGACAAGTGCCACCTCCGACGAATCAGATAGTGAATCAGAACCTGCACCCGAACCCGTCTCCGCCCCAGTATCAGATAACGAAGCGGAATCTTACACGGATGCCCCCAGACCCCGCCGCACTCGTGCGGGAGGCACCAAAAGTGAAGCCCCCAACCGGGCAAACCTAACCTCTTGCCCCAAAACTCCTGAGAAGCCGAACTCTGAATCCTCTAAGCCGATACCAAAGTCGATTGCTCGTATCCCACACAAGGCCTCGGATCTGGGGCTAAGGATGGTCGCGAAGGCCTCCAACTCCTTCCCTGAACCCATGGTGCTATCCCAATTGGTGAAAGGGCTGAGAGAAAGATCTTATAAGTACACCTTCGAAGAGAACTTGGACACCACTCATGACATCCCACTCTTGATTGAACAACGAGAAATCACTGTCCACAGTGAGGGCCTCGACGTTCTCCCGGACGCGGCATACAAAAAAAAATTCGTTCAGGAAATGCGACGCGCTCCCCGACAGGCACTGAACCAAAAAGCAAAACCCAATCAACATGCACGCGCAACAAACTAACCTAACGATTCTTCAGCAAAATGTACTGCCTTGGCAAGCGCACAAGACGTCTCTGGCCAATACCTACAGACTAATCGACCCAGACATCATCCTCATTAACTCACACAGCCTAAAGGCACCCCAGCAAATAAAACTGTTCAATTACATCATCATACAATCGAACAGATCGCAAGAAATGCATGACGGTGTCGCAATTGCCGTCAAACGTGGTCTTCGCTTCGAAGAGATCACAAGCTTCGAAGACGAAACACTGGCAGTCAGGTTAAGACTGGGCCACGAAGACCTCATCATTGGGACGACATACTGCCCCCCGAGGATGGGCACCATCTCATCAGTAGACATTATCAAACTTCTGAACTACAGCTGCCCAGTTTACATCATCGGAGACCCAACCCAACCCAACCCAACCTAACCCTTAACCCAACCTAACCTAACCCTTAACCCAACCTAACCTAACCCTTAACCTAACCTAACCTAACCCTTAACCTAACCTAACCTAACCCTTAACCTAACCTAACCCTTAACCTAACTAACCCTTAACCTAACCTAACCCTACCTAACCTAACCTAACCCTAAACCTAACCTAACCTAACCCTAAACCTAACCTAAACCTAACCTAACCTAACCCTAACCTAACCTAAACCTAACCTACCTAAACCTAACCTAACCTAACCTAAACCTAACCTAACCTAACCTAAACATCCGCGGATATAAACATCCGCGGATATAAACATCCGCGGATATTAACATCCGCGGATATTAACATCCGCGGATATTAACATCCGCGGATATTAACATCCGCGGATAAACATCCGCGGATATTAACATCCGCGGATATTAACATCCGCGGATATTAACATCCGCGGATATTAACATCCGCGGATATTAACAACTATCTTCGCGGCACGACTTCCAGAACGGACAAGTGCCACCTCCGACGAATCAGATAGTGAATCAGAACCTGCACCCGAACCCGTCTCCGCCCAGTATCAGATAACGAAGCGGAATCTTACACGGATGCCCCCCAGACCCCGCCGCACTCGTGCGGGAGGCACCAAAAGTGAAGCCCCCAACCGGGCAAACCTAACCTCTTGCCCCAAAACTCCTGAGAAGCCGAACTCTGAATCCTCTAAGCCGATACCAAAGTCGATTGCTCGTATCCCACACAAGGCCTCGGATCTGGGGCTAAGGATGGTCGCGAAGGCCTCCAACTCCTTCCCTGAACCCATGGTGCTATCCCAATTGGTGAAAGGGCTGAGAGAAAGATCTTATAAGTACATCTTCGAAGAGAACTTGGACACCACTCATGACATCCCACTCTTGATTGAACAACGAGAAATCACTGTCCACAGTGAGGGCCTCGACGTTCTCCCGGACGCGGCATACAAAAAAAAATTCGTTCAGGAAATGCGACGCGCTCCCCGACAGGCACTGAACCAAAAAGCAAAACCCAATCAACATGCACGCGCAACAAACTAACCTAACGATTCTTCAGCAAAATGTACTGCCTTGGCAAGCGCACAAGACGTCTCTGGCCAATACCTACAGACTAATCGACCCAGACATCATCCTCATTAACTCACACAGCCTAAAGGCACCCCAGCAAATAAAACTGTTCAATTACATCATCATACAATCGAACAGATCGCAAGAAATGCATGACGGTGTCGCAATTGCCGTCAAACGTGGTCTTCGCTTCGAAGAGATCACAAGCTTCGAAGACGAAACACTGGCAGTCAGGTTAAGACTGGGCCACGAAGACCTCATCATTGGGACGCCATACTGCCCCCCGAGGATGGGCACCATCTCATCAGTAGACATTATCAAACTTCTGAACTACAGCTGCCCAGTTTACATCATCGGAGACCCAACCCAACCCAACCCAACCTAACCCTTAATCCAACCTAACCTAACCCTTAACCCAACCTAACCTAACCCTTAACCTAACCTAACCTAACCCTTAACCTAACCTAACCTAACCCTTAACCTAACCTAACCCTAACCTAACCTACCTAACCCTACCTAACCTAACCCTACCTAACCTAACCTAACCCTAAACCTAACCTAACCTAACCCTAAACCTAACCTAAACCTAACCTAACCTAACCCTAAACCTAACCTAAACCTAACCTAACACTAAACCTAACCTAACCTAACCTAACCTAAACCTAACCTAACCTAACCTAACATCCGCGGATATAAACATCCGCGGATATAAACATCCGCGGATATTAACATCCGCGGATATTAACATCCGCGGATATTAACATCCGCGGATATTAACATCCGCGGATATTAACATCCGCGAATATTAACATCCGCGGATATTAACATCCGCGGATATTAACATCCGCGGATAAACATCCGCGGATATTAACATCCGAGGATATTAACATCCGCGGATATTAACATCCGCGGATATTAACATCCGCGGATATTAACATCCGCGGATATTAACATCCGCGAATATTAACATCCGCGGATATTAACATCCGCGGATATTAACATCCGCGGATATTAACATGTAATTTTTGCTCAAATATCTTCATATAAGAATGCATGATTCAATTTCCTTTCTAATTGAATCCCCTCGGCAACTATCTTCGCGGCACGACTTCCAGAACGGACAAGTGCCACCTCCGACGAATCAGATAGTGAATCAGAACCTGCACCCGAACCCGTCTCCGCCCCAGTATCAGATAACGAAGCGGAATCTTACACGGATGCCCCCCAGACCCCGCCGCACTCGTGCGGGAGGCACCAAAAGTGAAGCCCCCAACCGGGCAAACCTAACCTCTTGCCCCAAAACTCCTGAGAAGCCGAACTCTGAATCCTCTAAGCCGATACCAAAGTCGATTGCTCGTATCCCACACAAGGCCTCGGATCTGGGGCTAAGGATGGTCGCGAAGGCCTCCAACTCCTTCCCTGAACCCATGGTGCTATCCCAATTGGTGAAAGGGCTGAGAGAAAGATCTTATAAGTACACCTTCGAAGAGAACTTGGACACCACTCATGACATCCCACTCTTGATTGAACAACGAGAAATCACTGTCCACAGTGAGGGCCTCGACGTTCTCCCGGACGCGGCATACAAAAAAAAATTCGTTCAGGAAATGCGACGCGCTCCCCGACAGGCACTGAACCAAAAAGCAAAACCCAATCAACATGCACGCGCAACAAACTAACCTAACGATTCTTCAGCAAAATGTACTGCCTTGGCAAGCGCACAAGACGTCTCTGGCCAATACCTACAGACTAATCGACCCAGACATCATCCTCATTAACTCACACAGCCTAAAGGCACCCCAGCAAATAAAACTGTTCAATTACATCATCATACAATCGAACAGATCGCAAGAAATGCATGACGGTGTCGCAATTGCCGTCAAACGTGGTCTTCGCTTCGAAGAGATCACAAGCTTCGAAGACGAAACACTGGCAGTCAGGTTAAGACTGGGCCACGAAGACCTCATCATTGGGACGACATACTCCCCCCGAGGATGGGCACCATCTCATCAGTAGACATTATCAAACTTCTGAACTACAGCTGCCCAGTTTACATCATCGGAGACCCAACCCAACCCAACCCAACCTAACCCTTAACCCAACCTAACCTAACCCTTAACCCAACCTAACCTAACCCTTAACCTAACCTAACCTAACCCTTAACCTAACCTAACCTAACCCTTAAACTAACCTAACCCTTAACCTAACCTAACCGTTAACCTAACCTAACCCTACCTAACCTAACCTAACCCTAAACTTAACCTAACCTAACCCTAAACCTAACCTAAACCTAACCTAACCTAACCCTAAACCTAACCTAAACCTAACCTAACCCTAAACCTAACCTAACCTAACCTAAACCTAACCTAACCTAACCTAACATCCGCGGATATAAACATCCGCGGATATAAACATCCGCGGATATAACATCCGCGGATATTAACATCCGCGGATATTAACATCCGCGGATATTAACATCCGCGGATATTAACATCCGCGAATATTAACATCCGCGGATATTAACATCCGCGGATATTAACATCCGCGATAAACATCCGCGGATATTAACATCCGAGGATATTAACATCCGCGGATATTAACATCCGCGAATATTAACATCCGCGGATATTAACATCCGCGGATATTAACATCCGCGATATTAACATCCGCGAATATAACATCCGCGGATATTAACATCCGCGGATATTAACATCCGCGGATATTAACGTAATTTTTGCTCAAATATCTTCATATAAGAATGCATGATTCAATTTCCTTTCTAATTGAATCCCCTCGGCAACTATCTTCGCGGCACGACTTCCAGAACTGACAAGTGCCACCTCCGACGAATCAGATAGTGAATCAGAACCTGCACCCGAACCCGTCTCCGCCCCAGTATCAGATAACGAAGCGGAATCTTACACGGATGCCCACCAGACCCCGCCGCACTCGTGCGGGAGGCACCAAAAGTGAAGCCCCCAACCGGGCAAACCTAACCTCTTGCCCCAAAACTCCTGAGAAGCCGAACTCTGAATCCTCTAAGCCGATACCAAAGTCGATTGCTCGTATCCCACACAAGGCCTCGGATCTGGGGCTAAGGATTGTCGCGAAGGCCTCCAACTCCTTCCCTGAACCCATGGTGCTATCCCAATTGGTGAAAGGGCTGAGAGAAAGATCTTATAAGTACACCTTCGAAGAGAACTTGGACACCACTCATGACATCCCACTCTTGATTGAACAACGAGAAATCACTGTCCACAGTGAGGGCCTCGACGTTCTCCCGGAAGCGGCATACAAAAAAAAATTCGTTCAGGAAATGCGACGCGCTCCCCGACAGGCACTGAACCAAAAAGCAAAACCCAATCAACATGCACGCGCAACAAACTAACCTAACGATTCTTCAGCAAAATGTACTGCCTTGGCAAGCGCACAAGACGTCTCTGGCCAATACCTACAGACTAATCGACCCAGACATCATCCTCATTAACTCACACTGCCTAAAGGCACCCCAGCAAATAAAACTGTTCAATTACATCATCATACAATCGAACAGATCGCAAGAAATGCATGACGGTGTCGCAATTGTCGTCAAACGTGGTCTTCGCTTCGAAGAGATCACAAGCTTCGAAGACGAAACACTGGCAGTCAGGTTAAGACTGGGCCACGAAGACCTCATCATTGGGACGACATACTGCCCCCCGAGGATGGGCACCATCTCATCAGTAGACATTATCAAACTTCTGAACTACAGCTGCCCAGTTTACATCATCGGAGACCCAACCCAACCTAACCTAACCCTTAACCTAACCTAACCTAACCCTTAACCTAACCTACCTAACCTAACCCTTAACCTAACCTAACCCTTAACCTAACCCTTAACCTAACCTAACCCTTAACCTAACCCTTAACCTAACCTAACCTAACCTAACCCTACCTAACCTAACCTAAACCTAACCTAACCCTACCTACCCTAACCTAAACCTAACCTAACCCTAAACCTAACCTAACCTACCTAACCTAACATCCGCGATATTAACATCCGCGGATATTAACATCCGCGGATATTAAAATCCGCGAATATTAACATCCGCGGATATTAACATCCGCGGATATTAACATCCGCGGATATTAACATGTAATTTTTGCTCAAATATCTTCATATAAGAATGCATGATTCAATTTCCTTTCTAATTGAATCCCCTCGGCAACTATCTTCGCGGCACGACTTCCAGAACGGACAAGTGCCACCTCCGACGAATCAGATAGTGAATCAGAACCTGCACCCGAACCCGTCTCCGCCCCAGTATCAGATAACGAAGCGGAATCTTACACGGATGCCCCCCAGACCCCGCCGCACTCGTGCGGGAGGCACCAAAAGTGAAGCCCCCAACCGGGCAAACCTAACCTCTTGCCCCAAAACTCCTGAGAAGCCGAACTCTGAATCCTCTAAGCCGATACCAAAGTCGATTGCTCGTATCCCACACAAGGCCTCGGATCTGGGGCTAAGGATGGTCGCGAAGGCCTCCAACTCCTTCCCTGAACCCATGGTGCTATCCCAATTGGTGAAAGGGCTGAGAGAAAGATCTTATAAGTACACCTTCGAAGAGAACTTGGACACCACTCATGACATCCCACTCTTGATTGAACAACGAGAAATCACTGTCCACAGTGAGGGCCTCGACGTTCTCCCGGACGCGGCATACAAAAAAAATTCGTTCAGGAAATGCGACGCGCTCCCCGACAGGCACTGAACCAAAAAGCAAAACCCAATCAACATGCACGCGCAACAAACTAACCTAACGATTCTTCAGCAAAATGTACTGCCTTGGCAAGCGCACAAGACGTCTCTGGCCAATACCTACAGACTAATCGACCCAGACATCATCCTCATTAACTCACACAGCCTAAAGGCACCCCAGCAAATAAAACTGTTCAATTACATCATCATACAATCGAACAGATCGCAAGAAATGCATGACGGTGTCGCAATTGCCGTCAAACGTGGTCTTCGCTTCGAAGAGATCACAAGCTTCGAAGACGAAACACTGGCAGTCAGGTTAAGACTGGGCCACGAAGACCTCATCATTGGGACGACATACTGCCCCCCGAGGATGGGCACCATCTCATCAGTAGACATTATCAAACTTCTGAACTACAGCTGCCCAGTTTACATCATCGGAGACCCAACCCAACCCAACCCAACCTAACCCTTAACCCAACCTAACCTAACCCTTAACCCAACCTAACCTAACCCTTAACCTAACCTAACCTAACCCTTAACCTAACCTAACCTAACCCTTAACCTAACCTAACCCTTAACCTAACCTAACCCTTAACCTAACCTAACCCTACCTAACCTAACCTAACCTAACCTAACCTAACCCTAAACAACCTAAACCTAACCTAACCTAACCCTAAACCTAACCTAAACCTAACCTAACCCTAAACCTAACCTAACCTAACCTAAACCTAACCTAACCTAACCTAACATCCGCGGATAAACATCCGCGGATATAACATCCGCGGATATTAACATCCGCGGATATTAACATCCGCGGATATTAACATCCGCGGATAAACATCCGCGGATATTAACATCCGCGGATATTAACATCCGCGGATATTAACATCCGCGGATATTAACAACTATCTTCGCGGCACGACTTCCAGAACGGACAAGTGCCACCTCCGACGAATCAGATAGTGAATCAGAACCTGCACCCGAACCCGTCTCCGCCCCAGTATCAGATAACGAAGCGGAATCTTACACGGATGCCCCCCAGACCCCGCCGCACTCGTGCGGGAGGCACCAAAAGTGAAGCCCCCAACCGGGCAAACCTAACCTCTTGCCCCAAAACTCCTGAGAAGCCGAACTCTGAATCCTCTAAGCCGATACCAAAGTCGATTGCTCGTATCCCACACAAGGCCTCGGATCTGGGGCTAAGGATGGTCGCGAAGGCCTCCAACTCCTTCCCTGAACCCATGGTGCTATCCCAATTGGTGAAAGGGCTGAGAGAAAGATCTTATAAGTACATCTTCGAAGAGAACTTGGACACCACTCATGACATCCCACTCTTGATTGAACAACGAGAAATCACTGTCCACAGTGAGGGCCTCGACGTTCTCCCGGACGCGGCATACAAAAAAAAATTCGTTCAGGAAATGCGACGCGCTCCCCGACAGGCACTGAACCAAAAAGCAAAACCCAATCAACATGCACGCGCAACAAACTAACCTAACGATTCTTCAGCAAAATGTACTGCCTTGGCAAGCGCACAAGACGTCTCTGGCCAATACCTACAGACTAATCGACCCAGACATCATCCTCATTAACTCACACAGCCTAAAGGCACCCCAGCAAATAAAACTGTTCAATTACATCATCATACAATCGAACAGATCGCAAGAAATGCATGACGGTGTCGCAATTGCCGTCAAACGTGGTCTTCGCTTCGAAGAGATCACAAGCTTCGAAGACGAAACACTGGCAGTCAGGTTAAGACTGGGCCACGAAGACCTCATCATTGGGACGCCATACTGCCCCCCGAGGATGGGCACCATCTCATCAGTAGACATTATCAAACTTCTGAACTACAGCTGCCCAGTTTACATCATCGGAGACCCAACCCAACCCAACCCAACCTAACCCTTAACCCAACCTAACCTAACCCTTAACCCAACCTAACCTAACCCTTAACCTAACCTAACCTAACCCTTAACCTAACCTAACCTAACCCTTAACCTAACCTAACCCTTAACCTAACCTACCTAACCCTACCTAACCTAACCCTACCTAACCTAACCTAACCCTAAACCTAACCTAACCTAACCCTAAACCTAACCTAAACCTAACCTAACCTAACCCTAAACCTAACCTAAACCTAACCTAACACTAAACCTAACCTAACCTAACCTAACCTAAACCTAACCTAACCTAACCTAACATCCGCGGATATAAACATCCGCGGATATAAACATCCGCGGATATTAACATCCGCGGATATTAACATCCGCGGATATTAACATCCGCGGATATTAACATCCGCGGATATTAACATCCGCGGATATTAACATCCGCGGATATTAACATGTAATTTTTGCTCAAATATCTTCATATAAGAATGCATGATTCAATTTCCTTTCTAATTGAATCCCCTCGGCAACTATCTTCGCGGCACGACTTCAGAACGGACAAGTGCCACCTCCGACGAATCAGATAGTGAATCAGAACCTGCACCCGAACCCGTCTCCGCCCCAGTATCAGATAACGAAGCGGAATCTTACACGGATGCCCCCCAGACCCCGCCGCACTCGTGCGGGAGGCACCAAAAGTGAAGCCCCCAACCGGGCAAACCTAACCTCTTGCCCCAAAACTCCTGAGAAGCCGAACTCTGAATCCTCTAAGCCGATACCAAAGTCGATTGCTCGTATCCCACACAAGGCCTCGGATCTGGGCTAAGGATGGTCGCGAAGGCCTCCAACTCCTTCCCTGAACCCATGGTGCTATCCCAATTGGTGAAAGGGCTGAGAGAAAGATCTTATAAGTACACCTTCGAAGAGAACTTGGACACCACTCATGACATCCCACTCTTGATTGAACAACGAGAAATCACTGTCCACAGTGAGGGCCTCGACGTTCTCCCGGACGCGGCATACAAAAAAAATTCGTTCAGGAAATGCGACGCGCTCCCCGACAGGCACTGAACCAAAAAGCAAAACCCAATCAACATGCACGCGCAACAAACTAACCTAACGATTCTTCAGCAAAATGTACTGCCTTGGCGAGCGCACAAGACGTCTCTGGCCAATACCTACAGACTAATCGACCCAGACATCATCCTCATTAACTCACACAGCCTAAAGGCACCCCAGCAAATAAAACTGTTCAATTACATCATCATACTATCGAACAGATCGCAAGAAATGCATGACGGTGTCGCAATTGCCGTCAAACGTGGTCTTCGCTTCGAAGAGATCACAAGCTTCGAAGACGAAACACTGGCAGTCAGGTTAAGACTGGGCCACGAAGACCTCATCATTGGGACGACATACTGCCCCCCGAGGATGGGCACCATCTCATCAGTAGACATTATCAAACTTCTGAACTACAGCTGCCCAGTTTACATCATCGGAGACCCAACCCAACCCAACCAACCTAACCCTTAACCCAACCTAACCTAACCCTTAACCAACCTAACCTAACCCTTAACCTAACCTAACCTAACCTTAACCTAACCTAACCTAACCCTTACCTAACCTAACCCTTAACCTAACCTAACCCTTAACCTAACCTAACCTACCTAACCTAACCTAACCCTAAACCTAACCTAACCTAACCCTAAACCTAACCTAAACCTAACCTAACCTAACCCTAACCTAACCTAAACCTAACCTAACCTAAACCTAACCTAACCTAACCTAAACCTAACCTAACCTACCAAACATCCGCGGATATAACATCCGCGGATATTAACATCGCGGATATTAACATCCGCGGATATTAACATCCGCGGATATTAACATCCGCGGATATTAACATCCGCGGATAAACATCCGCGGATATTAACATCCGAGGATATTAACATCCGCGGATATTAACATCCGCGGATATTAACATCCGCGGATATTAACAACTATCTTCGCGGCACGACTTCCAGAACGGACAAGTGCCACCTCCGACGAATCAGATAGTGAATCAGAACCTGCACCCGAACCCGTCTCCGCCCCAGTATCAGATAACGAAGCGGAATCTTACACGGATGCCCCCAGACCCCGCCGCACTCGTGCGGGAGGCACCAAAAGTGAAGCCCCCAACCGGGCAAACCTAACCTCTTGCCCCAAAACTCCTGAGAAGCCGAACTCTGAATCCTCTAAGCCGATACCAAAGTCGATTGCTCGTATCCCACACAAGGCCTCGGATCTGGGGCTAAGGATGGTCGCGAAGGCCTCCAACTCCTTCCCTGAACCCATGGTGCTATCCCAATTGGTGAAAGGGCTGAGAGAAAGATCTTATAAGTACACCTTCGAAGAGAACTTGGACACCACTCATGACATCCCACTCTTGATTGAACAACGAGAAATCACTGTCCACAGTGAGGGCCTCGACGTTCTCCCGGACGCGGCATACAAAAAAAATTCGTTCAGGAAATGCGACGCGCTCCCCGACAGGCACTGAACCAAAAAGCAAAACCCAATCAACATGCACGCGCAACAAACTAACCTAACGATTCTTCAGCAAAATGTACTGCCTTGGCAAGCGCACAAGACGTCTCTGGCCAATACCTACAGACTAATCGACCCAGACATCATCCTCATTAACTCACACAGCCTAAAGGCACCCCAGCAAATAAACTGTTCAATTACATCATCATACAATCGAACAGATCGCAAGAAATGCATGACGGTGTCGCAATTGCCGTCAAACGTGGTCTTCGCTTCGAAGAGATCACAAGCTTCGAAGACGAAACACTGGCAGTCAGGTTAAGACTGGGCCACGAAGACCTCATCATTGGGACGACATACTGCCCCCCGAGGATGGGCACCATCTCATCAGTAGACATTATCAAACTTCTGAACTACAGCTGCCCAGTTTACATCATCGGAGACCCAACCCAACCTAACCTAACCCTTAACCTAACCTAACCTAACCCTTAACCTAACCTACCTAACCTAACCCTTAACCTAACCTAACCCTTAACCTAACCCTTAACCTAACCTAACCCTTAACCTAACCCTTAACCTAACCTAACCTAACCTAACCCTACCTAACCTAACCTAAACCTAACCTAACCCTACCTACCCTAACCTAAACCTAACCTAACCCTAAACCTAACCTAACCTACCTAACCTAACATCCGCGGATATTAACATCCGCGGATATTAACATCCGCGGATATTAAAATCCGCGAATATTAACATCCGCGGATATTAACATCCGCGGATATTAACATCCGCGGATATTAACATGTAATTTTTGCTCAAATATCTTCATATAAGAATGCATGATTCAATTTCCTTTCTAATTGAATCCCCTCGGCAACTATCTTCGCGGCACGACTTCCAGAACGGACAAGTGCCACCTCCGACGAATCAGATAGTGAATCAGAACCTGCACCCGAACCCGTCTCCGCCCCAGTATCAGATAACGAAGCGGAATCTTACACGGATGCCCCCCAGACCCCGCCGCACTCGTGCGGGAGGCACCAAAAGTGAAGCCCCCAACCGGGCAAACCTAACCTCTTGCCCCAAAACTCCTGAGAAGCCGAACTCTGAATCCTCTAAGCCGATACCAAAGTCGATTGCTCGTATCCCACACAAGGCCTCGGATCTGGGGCTAAGGATGGTCGCGAAGGCCTCCAACTCCTTCCCTGAACCCATGGTGCTATCCCAATTGGTGAAAGGGCTGAGAGAAAGATCTTATAAGTACACCTTCGAAGAGAACTTGGACACCACTCATGACATCCCACTCTTGATTGAACAACGAGAAATCACTGTCCACAGTGAGGGCCTCGACGTTCTCCCGGACGCGGCATACAAAAAAAAATTCGTTCAGGAAATGCGACGCGCTCCCCGACAGGCACTGAACCAAAAAGCAAAACCCAATCAACATGCACGCGCAACAAACTAACCTAACGATTCTTCAGCAAAATGTACTGCCTTGGCAAGCGCACAAGACGTCTCTGGCCAATACCTACAGACTAATCGACCCAGACATCATCCTCATTAACTCACACAGCCTAAAGGCACCCCAGCAAATAAAACTGTTCAATTACATCATCATACAATCGAACAGATCGCAAGAAATGCATGACGGTGTCGCAATTGCCGTCAAACGTGGTCTTCGCTTCGAAGAGATCACAAGCTTCGAAGACGAAACACTGGCAGTCAGGTTAAGACTGGGCCACGAAGACCTCATCATTGGGACGACATACTGCCCCCCGAGGATGGGCACCATCTCATCAGTAGACATTATCAAACTTCTGAACTACAGCTGCCCAGTTTACATCATCGGAGACCCAACCCAACCCCAACCCAACCTAACCCTTAACCCAACCTAACCTAACCCTTAACCTAACCTAACCTAACCCTTAACCTAACCTAACCTAACCCTTAACCTAACCTAACCTAACCTAACCTAACCTAACCTAACCTAACCTAACCTAACCTAACCTAACCTACCTAACCTAACCCTAACCTAAACCTAACCTAACCCTAACCTAACCTAACCTAACCTAAACCTAACCTAACCTAACCTAAACATCCGCGGATATAACATCCGCGGATATTAACATCCGCGGATATTAACATCCGCGGATATTAACATCCGCGGATATTAACATCCGCGGATATAACATCCGCGGATATTAACATCCGAGGATATTAACATCCGCGGATATTAACATCCGCGGATATTAACAACTATCTTCGCGGCACGACTTCCAGAACGGACAAGTGCCACCTCCGACGAATCAGATAGTGAATCAGAACCTGCACCCGAACCCGTCTCCGCCCCAGTATCAGATAACGAAGCGGAATCTTACACGGATGCCCCCCAGACCCCGCCGCACTCGTGCGGGAGGCACCAAAAGTGAAGCCCCAACCGGGCAAACCTAACCTCTTGCCCCAAAACTCCTGAGAAGCCGAACTCTGAATCCTCTAAGCCGATACCAAAGTCGATTGCTCGTATCCCACACAAGGCCTCGGATCTGGGGCTAAGGATGGTCGCGAAGGCCTCCAACTCCTTCCCTGAACCCATGGTGCTATCCCAATTGGTGAAAGGGCTGAGAGAAAGATCTTATAAGTACACCTTCGAAGAGAACTTGGACACCACTCATGACATCCCACTCTTGATTGAACAACGAGAAATCACTGTCCACAGTGAGGGCCTCGACGTTCTCCCGGACGCGGCATACAAAAAAAAATTCGTTCAGGAAATGCGACGCGCTCCCCGACAGGCACTGAACCAAAAAGCAAAACCCAATCAACATGCACGCGCAACAAACTAACCTAACGATTCTTCAGCAAAATGTACTGCCTTGGCAAGCGCACAAGACGTCTCTGGCCAATACCTACAGACTAATCGACCCAGACATCATCCTCATTAACTCACACAGCCTAAAGGCACCCCAGCAAATAAAACTGTTCAATTACATCATCATACAATCGAACAGATCGCAAGAAATGCATGACGGTGTCGCAATTGCCGTCAAACGTGGTCTTCGCTTCGAAGAGATCACAAGCTTCGAAGACGAAACACTGGCAGTCAGGTTAAGACTGGGCCACGAAGACCTCATCATTGGGACGCCATACTGCCCCCGAGGATGGGCACCATCTCATCAGTAGACATTATCAAACTTCTGAACTACAGCTGCCCAGTTTACATCATCGGAGACCCAACCCAACCCAACCCAACCTAACCCTAACCCAACCTAACCTAACCCTTAACCCAACCTAACCTAACCCTTAACCTAACCTAACCTAACCCTTAACCTAACCTAACCTAACTTAACCTAACCTAACCCTAATTAACCTACCTAACCCTACTAACCTAACCCTACCTAACCTAACCTAACCTAAACCTAACCTAACCTAACCCTAAACCTACCTAACCTAACCTAACCTAACCTAAACCTAACCTAAACCTAACCTAAACACTAAACCTAACCTAACCTAACCTAACCTAAACCAACCTAACCTAACCTAACATCCGCGGATAAACATCCGCGGATATTAACATCCGCGGATATTAACATCCGCGGATATTAACATCCGCGATATTAACATCCGCGGATATTAACATCCGCGGATATTAACATCCGCGGATATTAACATCCGCGGATATTAACATGTAATTTTTGCTCAAATATCTTCATATAAGAATGCATGATTCAATTTCCTTTCTAATTGAATCCCCTCGGCAACTATCTTCGCGGCACGACTTCCAGAACGGACAAGTGCCACCTCCGACGAATCAGATAGTGAATCAGAACCTGCACCCGAACCCGTCTCCGCCCCAGTATCAGATAACGAAGCGGAATCTTACACGGATGCTCCCCAGACACCCGCCGCACTCGTGCGGGAGGCACCAAAAGTGAAGCCCCCAACGGGCAAACCTAACCTCTTGCCCCAAAACTCCTGAGAAGCCGAACTCTGAATCCTCTAAGCCGATACCAAAGTCGATTGCTCGTATCCACACAAGGCCTCGGATCTGGGGCTAAGGATGGTCGCGAAGGCCTCCAACTCCTTCCCTGAACCCATGGTGCTATCCCAATTGGTGAAAGGGCTGAGAGAAAGATCTTATAAGTACACCTTCGAAGAGAACTTGGACACCACTCATGACATCCCACTCTTGATTGAACAACGAGAAATCACTGTCCACAGTGAGGGCCTCGACGTTCTCCCGGACGCGGCATACAAAAAAAAATTCGTTCAGGAAATGCGACGCGCTCCCCGACAGGCACTGAACCAAAAAGCAAAAACCCAATCAACATGCACGCGCAACAAACTAACCTAACGATTCTTCAGCAAAATGTACTGCCTTGGCAAGCGCACAAGACGTCTCTGGCCAATACCTACAGACTAATCGACCCAGACATCATCCTCATTAACTCACACAGCCTAAAGGCACCCCAGCAAATAAAACTGTTCAATTACATCATCATACAATCGAACAGATCGCAAGAAATGCATGACGGTGTCGCAATTGCCGTCAAACGTGGTCTTCGCTTCGAAGAGATCACAAGCTTCGAAGACGAAACACTGGCAGTCAGGTTAAGACTGGGCCACGAAGACCTCATCATTGGGACGAATACTGCCCCCCGAGGATGGGCACCATCTCATCAGTAGACATTATCAAACTTCTGAACTACAGCTGCCAGTTTACATCATCGGAGACCCTAACCCAACCCAACCAACCTAACCCTTAACCCAACCTTAACCAACCCTACACCTAAACCTAACCCTTAACCTAACTTAACCTAACCCTTAACCTAACTACCTAACCCTTAACCTAACCTAACCCTTACCTAAACCTAACCCTTAAACTAACCTAACCTACCTAACCTAACCTAACCTAAACCTAACCTAACCTAACCTAACCTAACCTAAACCTAACCTAACCTAACCTAACCCTAACCTAAACCTAACCTAACCCTAAACCTAACCTAACCTAACCTAAACCTAACCTAACCTAACCTAAACATCCGCGGATATAAACATCCGCGGATATTAACATCCGCGGATATTAACATCCGCGGATATTAACATCCGCGGATATTAACATCCGCGGATAAACATCCGCGGATATTAACATCCGAGGATATTAACATCCGCGGATATTAACATCCGCGGATATTAACATCCGCGGATATTAACAACTATCTTCGCGGCACGACTTCCAGAACGGACAAGTGCCACCTCCGACGAATCAGATAGTGAATCAGAACCTGCACCCGAACCCGTCTCCGCCCCAGTATCAGATAACGAAGCGGAATCTTACACGGATGCCCCCAGACCCCGCCGCACTCGTGCGGGAGGCACCAAAAGTGAAGCCCCCAACCGGGCAAACCTAACCTCTTGCCCCAAAACTCCTGAGAAGCCGAACTCTGAATCCTCTAAGCCGATACCAAAGTCGATTGCTCGTATCCCACACAAGGCCTCGGATCTGGGGCTAAGGATGGTCGCGAAGGCCTCCAACTCCTTCCCTGAACCCATGGTGCTATCCCAATTGGTGAAAGGGCTGAGAGAAAGATCTTATAAGTACATCTTCGAAGAGAACTTGGACACCACTCATGACATCCCACTCTTGATTGAACAACGAGAAATCACTGTCCACAGTGAGGGCCTCGACGTTCTCCCGGACGCGGCATACAAAAAAAAATTCGTTCAGGAAATGCGACGCGCTCCCCGACAGGCACTGAACCAAAAAGCAAAACCCAATCAACATGCACGCGCAACAAACTAACCTAACGATTCTTCAGCAAAATGTACTGCCTTGGCAAGCGCACAAGACGTCTCTGGCCAATACCTACAGACTAATCGACCCAGACATCATCCTCATTAACTCACACAGCCTAAAGGCACCCCAGCAAATAAAACTGTTCAATTACATCATCATACAATCGAACAGATCGCAAGAAATGCATGACGGTGTCGCAATTGCCGTCAAACGTGGTCTTCGCTTCGAAGAGATCACAAGCTTCGAAGACGAAACACTGGCAGTCAGGTTAAGACTGGGCCACGAAGACCTCATCATTGGGACGCCATACTGCCCCCCGAGGATGGGCACCATCTCATCAGTAGACATTATCAAACTTCTGAACTACAGCTGCCCAGTTTACATCATCGGAGACCCAACCCAACCCAACCCAACCTAACCCTTAACCCAACCTAACCTAACCCTTAACCCAACCTAACCTAACCCTTAACCTAACCTAACCTAACCCTTAACCTAACCTAACCTAACCCTTAACCTAACCTAACCCTTAACCTAACCTACCTAACCCTACCTAACCTAACCCTACCTAACCTAACCTAACCCTAAACCTAACCTAACCTAACCCTAAACCTAACCTAAACCTAACCTAACCTAACCCTAAACCTAACCTAAACCTAACCTAACACTAAACCTAACCTAACCTAACCTAACCTAAACCTAACCTAACCTAACCTAACATCCGCGGATATAAACATCCGCGGATATAAACATCCGCGGATTAAACATCCGCGGATATTAACATCCGCGGATATTAACATCCGCGGATATTAACATCCGCGGATATTAACATCCGCGAATATTAACATCCGCGGATATTAACATCCGCGAATATTAACATCCGCGGATAAACATCCGCGGATATTAACATCCGAGGATATTAACATCCGCGGATATTAACATCCGCGGATATTAACATCCGCGGATATTAACATCCGCGGATATTAACATCCGCGAATATTAACATCCGCGGATATTAACATCCGCGGATATTAACATGTAATTTTTGCTCAAATATCTTCATATAAGAATGCATGATTCAATTTCCTTTCTAATTGAATCCCCTCGGCAACTATCTTCGCGGCACGACTTCCAGAACGGACAAGTGCCACCTCCGACGAATCAGATAGTGAATCAGAACCTGCACCCGAACCCGTCTCCGCCCCAGTATCAGATAACGAAGCGGAATCTTACACGGATGCCCCCCAGACCCCGCCGCACTCGTGCGGGAGGCACCAAAAGTGAAGCCCCCAACCGGGCAAACCTAACCTCTTGCCCCAAAACTCCTGAGAAGCCGAACTCTGAATCCTCTAAGCCGATACCAAAGTCGATTGCTCGTATCCCACACAAGGCCTCGGATCTGGGGCTAAGGATGGTCGCGAAGGCCTCCAACTCCTTCCCTGAACCCATGGTGCTATCCCAATTGGTGAAAGGGCTGAGAGAAAGATCTTATAAGTACACCTTCGAAGAGAACTTGGACACCACTCATGACATCCCACTCTTGATTGAACAACGAGAAATCACTGTCCACAGTGAGGGCCTCGACGTTCTCCCGGACGCGGCATACAAAAAAAAATTCGTTCAGGAAATGCGACGCGCTCCCCGACAGGCACTGAACCAAAAAGCAAAACCCAATCAACATGCACGCGCAACAAACTAACCTAACGATTCTTCAGCAAAATGTACTGCCTTGGCAAGCGCACAAGACGTCTCTGGCCAATACCTACAGACTAATCGACCCAGACATCATCCTCATTAACTCACACAGCCTAAAGGCACCCCAGCAAATAAAACTGTTCAATTACATCATCATACAATCGAACAGATCGCAAGAAATGCATGACGGTGTCGCAATTGCCGTCAAACGTGGTCTTCGCTTCGAAGAGATCACAAGCTTCGAAGACGAAACACTGGCAGTCAGGTTAAGACTGGGCCACGAAGACCTCATCATTGGGACGACATACCCCCCCGAGGATGGGCACCATCTCATCAGTAGACATTATCAAACTTCTGAACTACAGCTGCCCAGTTTACATCATCGGAGACCCAACCCAACCCAACCCAACCTAACCCTTAACCCAACCTAACCTAACCCTTAACCCAACCTAACCTAACCCTTAACCTAACCTAACCTAACCCTTAACCTAACCTAACCTAACCCTTAAACTAACCTAACCCTTAACCTAACCTAACCGTTAACCTAACCTAACCCTACCTAACCTAACCTAACCCTAAACTAACCTAACCTAACCCTAAACCTAACCTAAACCTAACCTAACCTAACCCTAAACCTAACCTAAACCTAACCTAACCCTAAACCTAACCTAACCTAACCTAAACCTAACCTAACCTAACCTAACATCCGCGGATATAAACATCCGCGGATATAAACATCCGCGGATATAAACATCCGCGGATATTAACATCCGCGGATTAACATCCGCGGATATTAACATCCGCGGATATTAACATCCGCGAATATTAACATCCGCGGATATTAACATCCGCGGATATTAACATCCGCGGATAAACATCCGCGGATATTAACATCCGAGGATATTAACATCCGCGGATATTAACATCCGCGAATATTAACATCCGCGGATATTAACATCCGCGGATATTAACATCCGCGAATATTAACATCCGCGAATATTAACATCCGCGGATATTAACATCCGCGGATATTAACATCCGCGGATTAACGTAATTTTTGCTCAAATATCTTCATATAAGAATGCATGATTCAATTTCCTTTCTAATTGAATCCCCTCGGCAACTATCTTCGCGGCACGACTTCCAGAACTGACAAGTGCCACCTCCGACGAATCAGATAGTGAATCAGAACCTGCACCCGAACCCGTCTCCGCCCCAGTATCAGATAACGAAGCGGAATCTTACACGGATGCCCACCAGACCCCGCCGCACTCGTGCGGGAGGCACCAAAAGTGAAGCCCCCAACCGGGCAAACCTAACCTCTTGCCCCAAAACTCCTGAGAAGCCGAACTCTGAATCCTCTAAGCCGATACCAAAGTCGATTGCTCGTATCCCACACAAGGCCTCGGATCTGGGGCTAAGGATTGTCGCGAAGGCCTCCAACTCCTTCCCTGAACCCATGGTGCTATCCCAATTGGTGAAAGGGCTGAGAGAAAGATCTTATAAGTACACCTTCGAAGAGAACTTGGACACCACTCATGACATCCCACTCTTGATTGAACAACGAGAAATCACTGTCCACAGTGAGGGCCTCGACGTTCTCCCGGAAGCGGCATACAAAAAAAAATTCGTTCAGGAAATGCGACGCGCTCCCCGACAGGCACTGAACCAAAAAGCAAAACCCAATCAACATGCACGCGCAACAAACTAACCTAACGATTCTTCAGCAAAATGTACTGCCTTGGCAAGCGCACAAGACGTCTCTGGCCAATACCTACAGACTAATCGACCCAGACATCATCCTCATTAACTCACACTGCCTAAAGGCACCCCAGCAAATAAAACTGTTCAATTACATCATCATACAATCGAACAGATCGCAAGAAATGCATGACGGTGTCGCAATTGTCGTCAAACGTGGTCTTCGCTTCGAAGAGATCACAAGCTTCGAAGACGAAACACTGGCAGTCAGGTTAAGACTGGGCCACGAAGACCTCATCATTGGGACGACATACTGCCCCCCGAGGATGGGCACCATCTCATCAGTAGACATTATCAAACTTCTGAACTACAGCTGCCCAGTTTACATCATCGGAGACCCAACCCAACCTAACCTAACCCTTAACCTAACCTAACCTAACCCTTAACCTAACCTACCTAACCTAACCCTTAACCTAACCTAACCCTTAACCTAACCCTTAACCTAACCTAACCCTTAACCTAACCCTTAACCTAACCTAACCTAACCTAACCCTACCTAACCTAACCTAAACCTAACCTAACCCTACCTACCCTAACCTAAACCTAACCTAACCCTAAACCTAACCTAACCTACCTAACCTAACATCCGCGGATATTAACATCCGCGGATATTAAAATCCGCGAATATTAACATCCGCGGATATTAACATCCGCGGATATTAACATCCGCGGATATTAACATGTAATTTTTGCTCAAATATCTTCATATGAGAATGCATGATTCAATTTCCTTTCTAATTGAATCCCCTCGGCAACTATCTTCGCGGCACGACTTCCAGAACGGACAAGTGCCACCTCCGACGAATCAGATAGTGAATCAGAACCTGCACCCGAACCCGTCTCCGCCCCAGTATCAGATAACGAAGCGGAATCTTACACGGATGCCCCCCAGACCCCGCCGCACTCGTGCGGGAGGCACCAAAAGTGAAGCCCCCAACCGGGCAAACCTAACCTCTTGCCCCAAAACTCCTGAGAAGCCGAACTCTGAATCCTCTAAGCCGATACCAAAGTCGATTGCTCGTATCCCACACAAGGCCTCGGATCTGGGGCTAAGGATGGTCGCGAAGGCCTCCAACTCCTTCCCTGAACCCATGGTGCTATCCCAATTGGTGAAAGGGCTGAGAGAAAGATCTTATAAGTACACCTTCGAAGAGAACTTGGACACCACTCATGACATCCCACTCTTGATTGAACAACGAGAAATCACTGTCCACAGTGAGGGCCTCGACGTTCTCCCGGACGCGGCATACAAAAAAAAATTCGTTCAGGAAATGCGACGCGCTCCCCGACAGGCACTGAACCAAAAAGCAAAACCCAATCAACATGCACGCGCAACAAACTAACCTAACGATTCTTCAGCAAAATGTACTGCCTTGGCAAGCGCACAAGACGTCTCTGGCCAATACCTACAGACTAATCGACCCAGACATCATCCTCATTAACTCACACAGCCTAAAGGCACCCCAGCAAATAAAACTGTTCAATTACATCATCATACAATCGAACAGATCGCAAGAAATGCATGACGGTGTCGCAATTGCCGTCAAACGTGGTCTTCGCTTCGAAGAGATCACAAGCTTCGAAGACGAAACACTGGCAGTCAGGTTAAGACTGGGCCACGAAGACCTCATCATTGGGACGACATACTGCCCCCCGAGGATGGGCACCATCTCATCAGTAGACATTATCAAACTTCTGAACTACAGCTGCCCAGTTTACATCATCGGAGACCCAACCCAACCCAACCCAACCTAAACCCAACCTAACCTAACCCTTAACCAACCTAACCTAACCCTTAACCTAACCTAACCTAACCTAACCTAACCCTAACCCTTAACCTAACCTAACCCTTAACCTAACCTAACCCTACCTAACCCTACCTAACCTAACCTAACCCTAAACCTAACCTAACCTAACCTAACCTAACCTAAACCTAACCTAACCTAACCCTAAACCTAACCTAACTAACCTAACCTAACCTAACCTAACCCTAACCTAAACCTAACCTAACCTAACCTAAACCTAAACCTAAACCTAAACAACCCGGATATAACATCCGCGGATATAACATCCGCGGATATAACATCCGCGGATATAACATCCGCGATATTAACATCCGCGGATATAACATCCGCGATATAACATCCGCGGATATTAACATCCGCGGATATTAACATCCGCGGATATTAACATCCGCGGATATTAACATCCGCGGATATTAACATCCGCGGAATATTAACATCCGCGGATATTAACATCCGCGGATATTAACATCCGCGGATAAACATCCGCGGATATTAACATCCGAGGATATTAACATCCGCGGATATTAACATCCGCGATATTAACATCCGCGGATATTAACATCCGCGGATATTAACATCCGCGGATATTAACATCCGCGAATATTAACATCCGCGGATATTAACATCCGCGGATATTAACATCCGCGGATATTAACGTAATTTTTGCTCAAATATCTTCATATAAGAATGCATGATTCAATTTCCTTTCTAATTGAATCCCCTCGGCAACTATCTTCGCGGCACGACTTCCAGAACTGACAAGTGCCACCTCCGACGAATCAGATAGTGAATCAGAACCTGCACCCGAACCCGTCTCCGCCCCAGTATCAGATAACGAAGCGGAATCTTACACGGATGCCCCCAGACCCCGCCGCACTCGTGCGGGAGGCACCAAAAGTGAAGCCCCCAACCGGGCAAACCTAACCTCTTGCCCCAAAACTCCTGAGAAGCCGAACTCTGAATCCTCTAAGCCGATACCAAAGTCGATTGCTCGTATCCCACACAAGGCCTCGGATCTGGGGCTAAGGAATGTCGCGAAGGCCTCCAACTCCTTCCCTGAACCCATGGTGCTATCCCAATTGGTGAAAGGGCTGAGAGAAAGATCTTATAAGTACACCTTCGAAGAGAACTTGGACACCACTCATGACATCCCACTCTTGATTGAACAACGAGAAATCACTGTCCACAGTGAGGGCCTCGACGTTCTCCCGGAAGCGGCATACAAAAAAAAATTCGTTCAGGAAATGCGACGCGCTCCCCGACAGGCACTGAACCAAAAAGCAAAACCCAATCAACATGCACGCGCAACAAACTAACCTAACGATTCTTCAGCAAAATGTACTGCCTTGGCAAGCGCACAAGACGTCTCTGGCCAATACCTACAGACTAATCGACCCAGACATCATCCTCATTAACTCACACAGCCTAAAGGCACCCCAGCAAATAAAACTGTTCAATTACATCATCATACAATCGAACAGATCGCAAGAAATGCATGACGGTGTCGCAATTGTCGTCAAACGTGGTCTTCGCTTCGAAGAGATCACAAGCTTCGAAGACGAAACACTGGCAGTCAGGTTAAGACTGGGCCACGAAGACCTCATCATTGGGACGACATACTGCCCCCCGAGGATGGGCACCATCTCATCAGTAGACATTATCAAACTTCTGAACTACAGCTGCCCAGTTTACATCATCGGAGACCCAACCCAACCTAACCTAACCCTTAACCTAACCTAACCTAACCCTTAACCTAACCTACCTAACCTAACCCTTAACCTAACCTAACCCTTAACCTAACCCTTAACCTAACCTAACCCTTAACCTAACCCTTAACCTAACCTAACCTAACCTAACCCTACCTAACCTAACCTAAACCTAACCTAACCCTACCTACCCTAACCTAAACCTAACCTAACCCTAAACCTAACCTAACCTACCTAACCTAACATCCGCGGATATTAACATCCGCGGATATTAACATCCGCGGATATTAAAATCCGCGAATATTAACATCCGCGGATATTAACATCCGCGGATATTAACATCCGCGGATATTAACATGTAATTTTTGCTCAAATATCTTCATATAAGAATGCATGATTCAATTTCCTTTCTAATTGAATCCCCTCGGCAACTATCTTCGCGGCACGACTTCCAGAACGGACAAGTGCCACCTCCGACGAATCAGATAGTGAATCAGAACCTGCACCCGAACCCGTCTCCGCCCCAGTATCAGATAACGAAGCGGAATCTTACACGGATGCCCCCAGACCCCGCCGCACTCGTGCGGGAGGCACCAAAAGTGAAGCCCCCAACCGGGCAAACCTAACCTCTTGCCCCAAAACTCCTGAGAAGCCGAACTCTGAATCCTCTAAGCCGATACCAAAGTCGATTGCTCGTATCCCACACAAGGCCTCGGATCTGGGGCTAAGGATGGTCGCGAAGGCCTCCAACTCCTTCCCTGAACCCATGGTGCTATCCCAATTGGTGAAAGGGCTGAGAGAAAGATCTTATAAGTACACCTTCGAAGAGAACTTGGACACCACTCATGACATCCCACTCTTGATTGAACAACGAGAAATCACTGTCCACAGTGAGGGCCTCGACGTTCTCCCGGACGCGGCATACAAAAAAAAATTCGTTCAGGAAATGCGACGCGCTCCCCGACAGGCACTGAACCAAAAAGCAAAACCCAATCAACATGCACGCGCAACAAACTAACCTAACGATTCTTCAGCAAAATGTACTGCCTTGGCAAGCGCACAAGACGTCTCTGGCCAATACCTACAGACTAATCGACCCAGACATCATCCTCATTAACTCACACAGCCTAAAGGCACCCCAGCAAATAAAACTGTTCAATTACATCATCATACAATCGAACAGATCGCAAGAAATGCATGACGGTGTCGCAATTGCCGTCAAACGTGGTCTTCGCTTCGAAGAGATCACAAGCTTCGAAGACGAAACACTGGCAGTCAGGTTAAGACTGGGCCACGAAGACCTCATCATTGGGACGACATACTGCCCCCCGAGGATGGGCACCATCTCATCAGTAGACATTATCAAACTTCTGAACTACAGCTGCCCAGTTTACATCATCGGAGACCCAACCCAACCCAACCCAACCTAACCCTTAACCCAACCTAACCTAACCCTTAACCCAACCTAACCTAACCCTTAACCTAACCTAACCTAACCCTTAACCTAACCTAACCTAACCCTTAACCTAACCTAACCCTTAACCTAACCTAACCCTTAACCTAACCTAACCCTACCTAACCTAACCCTAAACCTAACCTAACCTAACCCTAAACCTAACCTAAACCTAACCTAACCTAACCCTAAACCTAACCTAAACCTAACCTAACCCTAAACCTAACCTAACCTAACCTAAACCTAACCTAACCTAACCTAAACATCCGCGGATATAAACATCCGCGGATATTAACATCCGCGGATATTAACATCCGCGGATATTAACATCCGCGGATATTAACATCCGCGGATATTAACATCCGCGGATAAACATCCGCGGATATTAACATCCGAGGATATTAACATCCGCGGATATTAACATCCGCGGATATTAACAACTATCTTCGCGGCACGACTTCCAGAACGGACAAGTGCCACCTCCGACGAATCAGATAGTGAATCAGAACCTGCACCCGAACCCGTCTCCGCCCCAGTATCAGATAACGAAGCGGAATCTTACACGGATGCCCCCCAGACCCCGCCGCACTCGTGCGGGAGGCACCAAAAGTGAAGCCCCCAACCGGGCAAACCTAACCTCTTGCCCCAAAACTCCTGAGAAGCCGAACTCTGAATCCTCTAAGCCGATACCAAAGTCGATTGCTCGTATCCCACACAAGGCCTCGGATCTGGGGCTAAGGATGGTCGCGAAGGCCTCCAACTCCTTCCCTGAACCCATGGTGCTATCCCAATTGGTGAAAGGGCTGAGAGAAAGATCTTATAAGTACATCTTCGAAGAGAACTTGGACACCACTCATGACATCCCACTCTTGATTGAACAACGAGAAATCACTGTCCACAGTGAGGGCCTCGACGTTCTCCCGGACGCGGCATACAAAAAAAAATTCGTTCAGGAAATGCGACGCGCTCCCCGACAGGCACTGAACCAAAAAGCAAAACCCAATCAACATGCACGCGCAACAAACTAACCTAACGATTCTTCAGCAAAATGTACTGCCTTGGCAAGCGCACAAGACGTCTCTGGCCAATACCTACAGACTAATCGACCCAGACATCATCCTCATTAACTCACACAGCCTAAAGGCACCCCAGCAAATAAAACTGTTCAATTACATCATCATACAATCGAACAGATCGCAAGAAATGCATGACGGTGTCGCAATTGCCGTCAAACGTGGTCTTCGCTTCGAAGAGATCACAAGCTTCGAAGACGAAACACTGGCAGTCAGGTTAAGACTGGGCCACGAAGACCTCATCATTGGGACGCCATACTGCCCCCCGAGGATGGGCACCATCTCATCAGTAGACATTATCAAACTTCTGAACTACAGCTGCCCAGTTTACATCATCGGAGACCCAACCCAACCCAACCCAACCTAACCCTTAACCCAACCTAACCTAACCCTTAACCCAACCTAACCTAACCCTTAACCTAACCTAACCTAACCCTTAACCTAACCTAACCTAACCCTTAACCTAACCTAACCCTTAACCTAACCTACCTAACCCTACCTAACCTAACCCTACCTAACCTAACCTAACCCTAAACCTAACCTAACCTAACCCTAAACCTAACCTAAACCTAACCTAACTAACCCTAAACCTAACCTAAACCTAACCTAACACTAAACCTAACCTAACCTAACCTAACCTAAACCTAACCTAACCTAACCTAACATCCGCGGATATAACATCCGCGGATATAACATCCGCGGATATTAACATCCGCGGATATTAACATCCGCGGATATTAACATCCGCGGATATTAACATCCGCGGATATTAACATCCGCGGATATTAACATGTAATTTTTGCTCAAATATCTTCATATAAGAATGCATGATTCAATTTCCTTTCTAATTGAATCCCCTCGGCAAACTATCTTCGCGGCACGACTTCCAGAACGGACAAGTGCCACCTCCGACGAATCAGATAGTGAATCAGAACCTGCACCCGAACCCGTCTCCGCCCCAGTATCAGATAACGAAGCGGAATCTTACACGGATGCCCCCCAGACCCCGCCGCACTCGTGCGGGAGGCACCAAAAGTGAAGCCCCCAACCGGGCAAACCTAACCTCTTGCCCCAAAACTCCTGAGAAGCCGAACTCTGAATCCTCTAAGCCGATACCAAAGTCGATTGCTCGTATCCCACACAAGGCCTCGGATCTGGGGCTAAGGATGGTCGCGAAGGCCTCCAACTCCTTCCCTGAACCCATGGTGCTATCCCAATTGGTGAAAGGGCTGAGAGAAAGATCTTATAAGTACACCTTCGAAGAGAACTTGGACACCACTCATGACATCCCACTCTTGATTGAACAACGAGAAATCACTGTCCACAGTGAGGGCCTCGACGTTCTCCCGGACGCGGCATACAAAAAAAAATTCGTTCAGGAAATGCGACGCGCTCCCCGACAGGCACTGAACCAAAAAGCAAAACCCAATCAACATGCACGCGCAACAAACTAACCTAACGATTCTTCAGCAAAATGTACTGCCTTGGCAAGCGCACAAGACGTCTCTGGCCAATACCTACAGACTAATCGACCCAGACATCATCCTCATTAACTCACACAGCCTAAAGGCACCCCAGCAAATAAAACTGTTCAATTACATCATCATACAATCGAAACAGATCGCAAGAAATGCATGACGGTGTCGCAATTGCCGTCAAACGTGGTCTTCGCTTCGAAGAGATCACAAGCTTCGAAGACGAAACACTGGCAGTCAGGTTAAGACTGGGCCACGAAGACCTCATCATTGGGGACGACATACTGCCCCCGAGGATGGGCACCATCTCATCAGTAGACATTATCAAACTTCTGAACTACAGCTGCCCAGTTTACATCATCGGAGACCCAACCCAACCCAACCCAACCTAACCCTTAACCCAACCTAACCTAACCCTTAACCCAACCTAACCTAACCCTAACCTAACCTAACCTAACCCTTAACCTAACCTAACCTAACCCTTAACCTAACCTAACCCTTAAACCTAAACCTAACCCTTAACCTAACCTAACCCTACCTAACTAACCTAACCCTAACCTAACCTAACTAACCTAACCCTAAAACCTAACCCTAAAACCTAAACCTAACCTAACC
>JAJOZX010015205.1:0-69903 GCA_023014485.1 Bathynomus jamesi
ATATTCGGTCACAACAGAGTGTAAATGGTTACAATAGTGTTTGTTTACTCAGAATGCTAGCTCTATGTGCATTAACGCACTTATCACACGGAACAGATATTATAAGAAAAACGTCAGAGTTCAAAACTCAATTTCCTGAAAGTAAACAGAAAATTAATAGTTTAGATTACTGATGCGACCCCTAAAATACATTAGAATCACCTGAAATTTTGTATACATTACGTTTTTACCAAATTAAACATAATTAGAGGGTGGCCCGGAAAAATCTAACAATCGATATTTTTTAATCACAATAATACACACACACACACACATATATATATATATATATATATATATATATATATATATATATACACTATGTAGTACTATCGAAAAGTCAGAAACCACCCACAATTTCCCATTTTTAAGTTTGGTTTCCCGATGAACGTCCATTACCTCCCCCTCCGTAAAAAATAATAATAATGTTAATAAATAAATAATAAAATAAAAATATAATTAAAAGAGGGGTAAAAAAATCACTGCAGCCCTCTTAAAGACTGTAAATTAGGATTCATATTTAAAAATGACTACGCATTGTATCGGAGAAATAAAGTTGCGAATATGCTTTAACCTTCCGGAAAAAGAAAGTCTTGATTACATGTTATATACAATAGCACTGTTTCCCTCAAGTTTTACTTACATTCCCAGTCCTTACACCCCTCCCGAAATAAAAAATTTCCAGACAAATCCATGAAATTATTGTCGAAATTACTTATAAGAAAGGTTATATAATTTTTTATAACGTTGATCATTCTATCAAGAGCAAAGTTATCCCTCACAGTATGAAAATCAAAAGTCAGGAAACAAAGTTTATCTAAAACATAGCAACGTTTTGGAAACCGAAAATATGTCTACATTTTCATTATTGTTGTTATTGTAAGAATGGGAAATAAAACGCGAATTATATGAAAGCTTAAGGCAGTAGTATGTAACGAAATACTGTGTGTATGTGTGTGTGTGTGGTCGTCTCTCTCTCTCTCTCTCTCTCTCTCTCTCTCTCTCTCTCTCTCTCTCATTTTACTGGAGAAAAGTCATAGCTATGTTTTAAAATACTGGAATTCGTCCACCTCACGAGAAACAATAATTCAACAAAATAAATTTAAGCAATTTTCCTCATTCAGCTCAACAACAAACTTAAAATTTACAATAAATTACTTCTCACCGACCCCCCCAAAAACTATTTCCTACATGGCCTTGTTGTACGAAATGCCAATCACATAATAAAAAACGTGTGCAATAATAAAAACAAAATGACACGTTTTGTTTTGTATTTCTGTTTATCTAAAGCTTAAAAGCTTAATTTTTACTGTAAGGAGTGTGGATTGTTATGCTCATACCCACAGCTACATATACCCATTATATGACAAACAACAATTTTCTGTTTCTGGTCAGGTACATGAATACCAATTCTAAATACTTTTCTATATTCTTTCAGCAACAAATTTCACTGATTCCTTGTCGTGTATCATTCACTTCTTCAATGTAACAACCTTATTCTCAAACATGAAATAACTTTCTATCATTTATACCCATAAAAACGCATAAATACCCATTTATGGATATATCCATAAATTCATTTATATCCACAGTGTAATTAACCAATAGAAAATAAAATACAAAATGAAAATTAACCATTTTTACACAATTTTTCTGTGCTTTTCCTTTTCTATTATTTTGTTAAGGATGTTAATTTAGGGATTAAGCGTTGTTGTTTCTTAAACTATTTTTGGTTAATAACATAAGAAATATTCATTTCAAACGTGTACTGAATTTCTCAAACTGGAGTTAACGCAAAATTCCTTTGAACTTTTAAAAGGCTAAAATTAACAACGTTAAAAATATGGACACACAGTTTAGTAATATAACGCCCAAAACAACTAGTAATACTACTATTACTACTACTACTACTACTACTACTAATAATAATAATAATAATAATAATAATAATAATTCATGTTAAAATGTTCTAAGTGGGTATTCAACAAAGGCATTTCAAAGTTAAGAATATATCCATGTTATTTTCAAGTCAGTTAAGGAATTTCAGTCGCAGACTGAGAAACTTTTTCTTTCATGAGAGATAATACCAGCGAAAACTAAGCCAGTTAATTCCATCAGTATATGAATTACTGCTTTCCTCATACCGATGCAACCTCGGTATTTACTCGGTTAATCGGTATTTTAATCTTTCATCTACTCAACCGGTGAACTCTGGAACAATCTTCCTCAATCCATCTTTCCCCCTGTCTATGACCTTCAATCTTGCAGACGCAGGCATTCGCCCTTGGCCCCCTTCTCACTACATAAAATAAAACATGTATTTTGTTATTCTATTTGGTGTATTTTTTATTTTTGTAGTTAATTTTTTTGTAGTTTATTTTTTGTAGTTAAATAATACATTGTACGAGTTATTACTATTATTCACTTAGATATTATTCATCACTTTCATCAACGTTGTTTATATGTATATTTGATTAAATTTATATTATATTCATATATTATTCTCGTTATATTTGTAATTTTCAAAAATAGTTGCTGACTTATTCAACGTAAATTGTTATAAGGCGAGATTATTATCGTATAGTCATATCGTGTTTAACAATAATTTAGATTGAATATATCGGAATACATAGTTATTTTAAAGCGAATTCAATTTCACTAAGTTTACAACATTTCTGACAGTAATTTATTTAATCACTTTCCATCAAACAAAGTTCTCAACCACTCACACATTCCATTCTCTTCTCAGCATTGAAAGTTTTGCCTTTACCATCAACTACAATTTTTCTTGAACTCATTTCGTTACTTTAATAGCCAAAATAGCATATAAAAATTTGGTCTACTATGCAGGGTCAGGCATTATATTACTGATGAGCAAATGGCCACAATTTCTGAAAGCAATGTGCACTCCCACATGAATTGTTGCTCTCACCCGTAGATTAGGTGAGGTGGGGTTTCAAACAGTTAACTTAATTCAATCCAAAATAGAGCCACAATAAATTTAACAATTATCACATTACTAATAAATCTCCCTCCTTACAGTTGCGTACAAACATTTTTTTCACTCGCATTTTTACAGATCTTTTCAGGGTAAATTTTCGGAAAAGCTCCACAGTATTGTTCCACCCCTCCTCACTCTATTCTAGCTTTACGAGGGCCTCAGGGAGCACGCATTCCTTAACTGTACAGATACCCTGTTATTGCACCGCATTCGTTCAAAACTAATTTATACTCCGATCATCTACTTTGGGCAAAGCTCTCCCGGAGTGTTTCTTCTACCTCTCTACGATGTTCTTACCATTAAAGCACTTGTTTTCTGCTATTTAACCTTCTTAGACAGAGAAAATTCCCTATAAAAGTGTGGGTTTTGGGGATGGATCAACTCTTTTGTAACAACAACGGTCATGTGAAGAAGGGAACCTACAACATTACCTGAGATCCACACCACTTGTCGCTACATTATCTGAACGCAGAGGACAGTCACCTATTCATTCCCTATTCATTCATTCACCTTTACTAATTTACTTCCTCCTTTGGCTAACCAGGGGTGGATCCTCTAGTCTTCGATAGCCTGTAACTTCTGTAATACTTCCCAGCCAAAATGTCAATTAACTTTTCTCTGTTGCAACATGGCCATGACGTAGTCCTTCTCTATAGACTATTTCCACTCTATACCCCTGCACTATTTATTTAAAAAAAATACTATTTAAGGCGACTTAATACAAGTAGGCTCAAAAACTATTTCTCCATTACTTCCATTTGTGCTCAAACTGCTGCAGACGAATTTTCTTACTTAAGTTTAACGAAATGTAGGTGATAATCTGCTCCCATTCCACAATTTCTATATACTCAAAAAAAAAAAAACTCCTTTCTCTGCCTCCTCCTGTATATCTGAGTAAGTGAAATTATGCTTAAAATGCTGTATTTCCTCCCCCCCCCCTCACGATAAAGAATGATTTACAAAATAAAATTAAGCAACTCCAAACTCAGTTCAATAACGACAAACTTAATTTTATAATAAATTACGTCTCATCCTCAAGCTTCTTACTTTTTGAATAGGCTTCATTGTATGAAATGCGAATTAGGTAATAAATAGATGAGAGAGAAATTATAAAAGTTTTGACAATATTTTCTATTTACCAAATTACAATACCGGAAATTTATATTTCGTACTTCAACTCAAATTGAAACTCAAGAATTCGTTATACGTCTTGCAAACAATAAAATGTTCTGCATTATTATCGTAGACAGTTTATTCTTCTGTTTATACCCACAGTTACTGTACGAAAGTATTATATCATGAACAATACTTTTGATAAGTCGGGTATATAAGAATACCCCTTATGAATAATTAGCTATGATTTTTCTAAAACAAAATTTGACGATTCCTTGTTGTCTATCAACTACACACTTGTTTGTTTGTTTTTTCTGTTTAAGGTGCTTTCAACCCAGCTGGATTATTGACACCATTTTTTTTTTTTTTTGTAGAGAAAGGTGGTGAAAGAAGTAGTAGAAGGGTTACCAGAGTTAACTACACACTTAATTCTTTGTGGCTTGCTGAAGAAGAGCGTATGAATTTTCTTAATACTGTATTGGCAACTTTGTTCCTGAATATAAAGTACTGTAGTTTTTGTACATTAATATCCATAAATAATTTACCAATAGAAATATAAAGACAAAATAAAAATTATCCCTTTTTTAAACATTTTTATTCTTGTGTTAATTATATTAAAAAATATGTTCTTAGATATATTACATAATAGTGTAAGAGTAATAATTTGCTAAAAAGTTTGATGTCAAAAGCCAAAATGAGTAAATATTCAGTCCAAATGTACAGTGAATTTTTGACATTGAAGTCAACAAAAAACTACTTTCAACTTTTTAAACAACAAAAACTAATAATAATAATAATAATAATAATAATAATCATAATAATAATACGTTTAACTGCTTTTAGTTAAAAATCCCTTAACAATATTTAACAAAGGCAATTCATAATTATGAATATCTCCAAGTCACTTTCTAGTCAGTTTAAGAATTTCGGTCTGAGACTCAAAGAAGTTTTCTTCAAGGAATGGTGATACCCACGAAACTCCTTCCACTTAATACCATCACCATGCTCAGTATGGTTTCCTTCATATTGATATCCATTCAAGTTTGATGCATGACAGTTTGTATACCACCATGCACGGTGGTGGTGCATCGAACAACTTAAATTTGGGTGAATGTCGTTGTCTTGATCTTTAGTTGAAAATTTGTGACCTCTGTGACCACCAAAAGAATCTCCGGCATTGCCTGAATATTCTCCTAAATCCAAGATGTATTTGGTAGTGGCATCTCCAATGTAAAAGTGTTCGTATTTGGCCCAACGTTTTTTCCCTTCAAAGTCTTCAAGATTCACCCTCAGTTCCATCAGAGTGTTTTTAACGAGGGCGTGAATATTGTCTAGACCGAGCCAAAATTCTCCCTTCAGATTCCCGAAACCGATCTAGTACTCAACCCATTTCCTGAAGAAGTTTTCTCTTTGTGGAAGAGACTCTCGATGTTGAATCACCGTCCATCCACCTCCGTCAGTTGTTTGGTCACAGAAAACAGAAACGGGTCGGTTTTCGCAACAACTGAAAGGGTACACTTTTCGAACGCCAGATTCTTTATCCCCAAGATTGAAAAGATCCGCACAATTCCGAGGACTAGTTTCATCTTCTTTCAACTTGTCATTTGACTTCTGCAGTAAATATAATCTCATTTTCGTTCTCAGCAGCAAAGAATCTCTTACGGAGTTCTCACACATTGCTAGAGTTTGAGACACACAAGCAGAAGAGAATCCAATCTCTTTGAAGAGGGTGTAAAGTCCTATTGCTGTAGCATCACTGCTCTCTCCAAAAGAAAAATTGTTTACAAAAGTAACCATCACAAAGTACACGAAAAGTTTCGATTCTGCCATTGTTGCGAGCTTTTGGTAGTGAACCATTCCCGAAAATGGTCTCTAATAACTGGTTTTGAGATCTCTCCTTTTTATACAATGTTGCCTGTGTTATCGGTAGCTCGTCTATCTCAAAACAACCTGAATTTTATGGGCGTATTTTGAATTCTAGATTATTTGTTTTATATTTATTCCATTACTGAAATTCTAAACGAGGCGTCTCCTCGAGATAACTTGCAAAGATTTGTATTGTATGAATTCTCACTGAATTTTAGAATTCAAATTTTTTCTTTTCATTTTAGCTATATTTAAGCTTAGAATTATCTTTCTTTATATTAATATTATTGTAAATTACCTGGAATGTTGCGTTTTGATATTTTGCTTGGTTAAATCACTGCTGCTGCTGTCCTTTGAACTTCACTTTAAAACAACATTAGTGCCTATTTATTTCATTAAATAGATACGTTAACTTTGCTTTATTTGGTTGTTTTACTAATACATAACCTGTTATCTTCCAGTTCTTCTTTTGTTAATGGAAATTTTCAGTTCAATAAGAATATGAAAACATTCTAAATTTTCAAATTACTACAGTCCTCACTGAGTATTTGAGAATCGGTCCATGATCACGGATAACCCGATTTCACGGTTATTTCCGTATACCTCGCCAGTCAGTGGGTGGTGGAGCCGCTGCTGCTCGCCACCACTGACTGGCCTTCCACCTCGTGCGCGACCACATCTTGCAATATAATACAGAATGAAGAGGCTTGTAATCACCGCAAAACGTAAAAATCTTCCGCTCCCAAAGGTTTAACCCCTCCATCTGCTAACATTGCTTTGATAGCTCAGATAGACACTGACTGAGACGCGATGTGGTGGGCTGGCGGAAGACGAGCCGTAGATGTAACCACTGCTCCAAATCATGGTTATGTCAGTGTCATGATCATAGATATGTGCGCAAGGGTTAACTCGATTCACATTTGAGTGAATCACGGATAACCGCATAAGTATTGCGTGTCCAAAATTTATGCCGTTTATATAAATGAAGTGAGGCTCAATCCTCTCATCTCAGCATCTACTTTTTAGGGCACTAATAACTAAAATTTTCCAACAAGACAATGTTGTTTGACCACGGCAACATTTTTCTGCAGCTGACGCCATCTTTGGACTGGGTTAATGATACTTTTGATAAAACCTTTTATTTATTAATAATAATTATGCCAATATATGAATTTACTTTAGTAAATATGTTATTTAGACGAACATTTAAAAAAAAATTCATTTTAGGGGTAAAGGGGTCTTTTCTTTGGTTAAATCTTTACCAACAAATTTGAATAGGTATTATGAAGGTGTTTTCCTGTTAACGGGAATACCCAACCGCCCGCTATCATCTGGACTCGTATCTTGTGGAATTCATGTGGCGATAACGTACCGAAAGCAGCGACGTTTTTTCTGCGATTTTAGATGACATAAAGACATTTTGGCCTCCTACTAACTGATTATCGCTTACATATTAACGAATTTCATTTAAATGATTAATAAATTGGTATTTACGTATTATCGGGACTACTAAACTGTTTATGATGTACTTTTGCTCTCGTCATTTTCGTTTAAACTTACGAAAATATCACAACTTAACCTAACAATTATCAAGGCGTACAGTTGACCTAACCGGGCATTCAATTAACCTAACTGGGCATTCAGTTGACCTAACCGGGTATTTTCCGTTATATTAACCTCTTAGGTTAATTCAATACCCAGTTAGGTCAATTGAATGCCCGGGTAGGTCAACTGTACGCCCTTGATGATTGGGTAGGTTAAGTTGCGATATTTTCGTTAGTTTAAACGAAAATGACGAGACCAAAAACATAACAAACAGTTTGGTGGCGGCCGGTTGGGTATTCCCGTTAACAGGAAAGCACCCAAATTTGTATAGGTATTATGAAGGTTCATATATATATATATGTAGTACTGTCGAAAACTCGAAATACACCCACAATTTCACATTTTTAAGTTTGGTTTTCCAATGAACGTCCATTCCCCTGCCCGTGAAAAGTAATAATAATGTTAATAAAATAAATAAATAAAAAATAAAATTAAAAGAGGGGAAAGAGAATCACCGCAGCCCTCTTAAAGAATGTAAATTAGGATTTATATTTAAAATTGCCTACGTATTGCATCGAAGAAAGAAAACTGCAAATATGCTTTAATCTTCTGAAAAAAGAAAGTCTTGATTACAAGTTACATACAATAGCACTGTTTCTCTCAAGTCTTACTTACATTCCCAGTCCTTGCACCCCTCCCGAAATAAAAAATTTCCACACAAATCCATGAAATTATTGTCGAAATTATTTATAAAAAGGGTCATATAATTTTTTATAACGTACATCATCCTATCAAGAGCAACTTTATCCCTCACAGTATGAAAATCAAAAGTGAGGAAACAAAGTTTAACTAAAACATAGCAACGTTTTGGAAACCTAAAATATGTCTACATTTTCATTATTGTTGTTATTGTAAGAATGGGAAATAAAACGCGATTCATACGAAAGCTTAAGGCAGTAGTATGTAACAAATTACTGTGTGTATGTGTGTCTCTCTCTCTCTCTCTCTCTCTCTCTCTCTCTCTCTCATTTTACTGGGAAAAAATCATAGCTATGTTTTAAAATACTTGGATTAGTCCACCTCACGAGAAACAATAATTCAACAAAATAAATTTAAGCAATTTTCCTCATTCAGCTCAACAACATACTTACAATTTACAATAAATTACTTCTCACCGAATCCCAAAAAAACTATTTCCCTACGTGGCCTTGTTGTACGAAATGCTAATTACATAATAAAAAACGTGTGTAATAATAAAAACAAAATGACACGTTTTGTTTTTTAGTTCTGTTTATCAAAACCTTAATTTTTATTGTAGAGAATGTGGATTGTTATGCTCATACCCACAGCTACATATACCCATTATATGACAAACAACAATTTTCTGTTTGTTGGTCAGGTACATGAATACCATTTAGAAATATTTTTCTATATTCAACAAACTTCACTGATTCGTTGTCGTGTATCATTTACTTCTTCGATATAACAACCTTATTCTCAAATACGACATAACTTTCTATACATTTATATCCATGAATACCCATAAATACCCATTTATGGATATTATATCCATGTCTGTAACTCTCTTTTCTTGCATGTTTGTAGTTTGCATGGTATGACTGTGAGTTAAGACTGTGTTTGCATGTTTTGTAAGCGTTCTTATTTTACTTCTTTTCATCTTTCACCAATCTCCTATTCTCTCCGACTATTTTTCTGACTTCTCGGCAGTGCCCGGCGGATGATGATGGTAAGTCTTTTTTCTCTTTTTCTGAATGAATGTTAACTCACGAGTGATAGGTGTTCCTCCTTACTTAACCCCTTATTCTCTTCTCTTCTCTTAACCTCCTACTCTTTCCTTTCTCTCAGGCTAACCTTAGAGTGGATCTTAGGGTCTTTGTTAGCCTTAGCTTCTGTAGATCTGTAGATCCATAAATTTATTTATATCCACAGTATAATTAACCACTAGAAAATAAAATACAAAATGAAAATTAACCATTTTTATACAATTTTTCTGTGCTTTTCCTTTTCTATTATTTTGTTAAGGATGATGTTGATTTAGGAATTAAGCGTTGTTGTTTTTTAAACTATTTTTGGTTAATAACATACGAAATATTCATTTTAAACGTGTACTGAATTTCTCAAACTGGAGTTAACCCGTTAGCAATGTTAAAATTATGGCGTACAGTCTACTAAAATAAACCCCAAATCTACTACTATTACTACTACTAATAATAATAATAATAATAATAGTAATAATAATAATTTATGTTAAAATATTCTTAGTGGGTATTTAACAAAGGGATTTCAAAGTTAAGAATATATCCATGATATTTTCAAGTCAGTTAAGGAATATCAGTCTGCGACTCAAAAACTTTTTCTTTAAGGAGTGATAATACCCGCGAAAACTAAGCCAGTTAATGCCATCAGTATATGAAGTATGGTTTCCCTTATACCGATACAACCTCGGTATTTAATCGGTTAATCGGAATTTCAATCTTTCATCAACTCAACGGGTGAACTCTGGAACAATCTTCCTCAATCCATCTCTTCCTCTGTCTATCATAAAATAAAACTTGTATTTTGTTATTCTATTATTTGATCTATTTTTTATTTTTGTAGTTAATATTCGTAGTTAAATAGTACATAGTACGAGTTATTACTATTATTCATTTAGATATTATTCATCATTTTCATCAACGTTGTTTATATGTATATTTGACTATATTTATATTATATTCATATATTATTCTGGTTATATTTGTATTATTCAAAAATTGTTGCTGACCTTATTCAACCTATACGATTATAAGGAGAGATTATTATCGTATAGTCATATCGTGTTTAACGATAATTTAGATTTAATATATCGGAATACATAGTTATTTTAGAATTCAATTTCAATAAGTTTACAAAACTTCCAACAGTAATATAGGGTGTCTCATAAGGTGTCCGGACAACTGCCCCCTGGACAACCGCCCCCGGACAATTGCCCCCCGACAACCGCCCCCCGGACAATTGCCCCCGTAGGACAATCGCCCCCCGGAGTATTGCCCCCATAAGTAAATAAAAATTAAATAGAAATTAAATTTACGTTTAAAAAATGGCAAGCTAAAACAATATTTAACAACATTATTGCCAATTCTTGCTTAATTTTGCTTGTAGCCTGAAAAAAAATTATATTTAAAAAGCAATATTTAACAAAAATTTTTCTAATTATTGCTTACTTATTTATAATAAAATTATGAAGTTTAGCTACTTAATTTTATTTAAACAGTGGGCAAGACTTATTGTATTTCATATATAATATGGATTAATTAATTATATTTAAACAGTTGGCAATACTTATTGAAAGGTCGTTTTGAAAGTCATAGTTGGTGGTTAGGTTAGGCTAGGTTAGGCTAGGTTAGGTTAGGTTAGGTTGAAGACTTTTAGAATCGCGAACTAATTAATTTTTTAAGAGGTATCGCTATAATTTGAATTTTTAGCATTAAAACCTCTTTTCCAAGCAAGTTTTACTTTTTTTTTAGTAAATTTTAATAAATATGAACTCTTTCATAAGTTTGTTTTTTATAAATATTAATAAATTTAATTCCTATTTAATTTTATTTACTTATGGGGAGCAATAATCCGGGGGGCGATTGTCCTACGGGGGCAGTTGTCCGGGGGGCGGTTGTCGGGGGAAATTGTCCGGGGGGCGGTTGTCGGGGGCAATTGTCCTAGCACCGTCTCATAAGTCCGGCATCATAGGAGAAATTCATATTTTTCTATTTCTACAAACCATAATTCATATTTTTCTCTTTCTACAGGCCATAATGTCTGGGAGCAAGGAAGAACGAATCCAGATAATTCTACTCATAGGAAATCGGAGTCAAAGAGAGGCCGCTGCTGAATTTAACAGACTGCATCCAGACCGCGAGCCAATAACACAGAGTTGTGTTAGCAGACTTGTTGCAAAGTTTAAGGAAACAGGATCCATAGAAGATAAACCACGCAGTGGACCTTCAAGGAGGTCCACTGACGATGATACAGCGACTGCTATCCTGGCTCATTTTAACAGAAGTCCCAATAAGTCTCTTCGGCGATTGTCCGCAGAGACAGGAGTGTCGAAAAGTAACATCCATCGCATTCTTCAGGCTCACAAATGGCGTCCATATAAACTTCAGATCCTACAGAAATTAAGCGAAGATGATCCCGACCGGCGGATGGAATTTTGTGAATGGGCTACGGGACAATATGCTCGGGATGCCAATTTCCCGTCCACCATTCTGTTCAGTGACGAGGCTGTTTTTTATGGAAATGGTGAGGTAAATCGACAGAACACCCGCTACTGGTCTCAAAACAACCCTCACTGGTATACCTCTTCAAAGGAACAAGGTGCATCTCGGGTGATGGTATGGTGTGGCATTTGGGAGGATCGCATCATATGCCCCCTCTTTTTCGATGAACATGTCACTGGAGGCACCTACCTAAGTATGCTCAAGGAAGAAGCATTTCCCAGTGTCTTGAACGAAGAAGGAAATTTCCCAACATGGTTCCAGCAAGACGGCGCTCCTGCACATTACAGCAACCAAGTAAGGGAATACTTGTACCAACAATTCCCTGGTCATTGAATAGGACGTCGAGGGCCTGTGGAATGGCCAGCTAAAAGCCCTGATCTCACGCCACTAGATTTTTATCTCTGGGGGCCACTTGAAAGCGCTGGTATACGCAGAGAAAATTACGAGTGTTGAACATTTGCGGCACGCATTATTGGGGCATGTAACACCATTACTCCTGACATCATTCACCTTGTGCTTGCTGACTGGGTATCACGTCTGAATTTGTGTATTGAAAACAATGGTGGACATATTGAGCACGTTTTGTAAATAAAAGCTTTTGTTTTGCCTTTTTTTATTATTTTTCCTATGATGCCGGACTTATGGGACACACTGTAGATTTAATAACTTTCCATCAAAGAAAGTTCTCGACCACTCACACATTCCATTCTCTCTCATTATTGAAAGTTTAGGCTTTACCATCAACCCCAATTTTCCCTGGACTCATTTGGGTACTTTAATAGCCAAAATAGCATAGAAAAATTTGGTCTACTATGCAAGGTCAGGCATTATATTACTGATGAGCAAATGGCCACAATTTCTGAAAGCAATGTGCACTCCCAGATGGAATATTGTTCTCACCCGTGGACTGTGTGAGGTGAGGTTGCACACAGTTAACTTAATTGAATCCAAAACAAAGCCACAACAAATTCAACAATTATCACATTACTAATAAATCTCCCTCCTTACAGTTGCGTACAAACATTTTTTTCACTCACATTTTTACAGATCTTTTCAGGGTAAATTTTCGAAAAAGCCTCACAGTATTGTTCCACCCCTCCGCACTCTATTCTAGGTTTACAAGGGCCTCAGTGGGGCACGCATACCTTTATTGTACAGATAACCTGTTATTGCAGCGATTTCGTTCAAAACTCATTTATACTCCGATCAGCTACGTTGGGAACCCTCTCCCACAGAGTGTTTTTCTACCTGTCTACAATGTTCTTAACATTAAAGCACTTGTTTTCTGGTATTTATCCTTCTTAGACAGAGAAAATTCCGTATAAACGTGTGTGTTTTGGGGATTGATCAACCTCTTTTGTTAAAACAAAGGTCATGTGACGAAGAGAACTTCAACTTCACCTGAGATCCGAACCACGTGTCGCTACATCATCTGGACGCAGACGACAGTCACCTCTTCATTCCCTATTCATTCTTTTATCTTTACTAGTTTACTTCCTCCTTTGGTTAACCGGGCATGGATCATCGAATTTTCGATAGGCTGTAACTTCTGTAATGCTACCCAGCCAAAATGTCAATTAACTTTTCTGTGTTGCAACATGGCCATGACGTAGTCCTTCTCTATAGACTATTTCCAATCTATACCCCTGCACTATCTATTTAAAAAAAAATACTATTTAATTCGATTTAATACAAGTAGGCTTCAAAACTATTTCTTCATTACTTGCATCTGTGCTGAAACTGCTGCAGATGAATTTCCTTATTTAAATTTAAGAAAATGAAGGAGATACTCTGCTCCCATTCCACATTTTATATATACTTAAATCAAAGATGACTTCTAATTCGTTTCATTCTGATTCGTGCTTTAACTTTATCGTTCTCTCTTTTGGGATTTATATCCTAGCAATAAAGCTGATCATTATTATTATCATCATTATGTGTAATCTTTCTTAACAGATTTAGAGTGATCCTGCTCCCATTTTTTAAAACTCCTTTCTCTGCCTCCTTCTGTATATATGAGTAACTGAAAATATGTTTAAAAATGCTGTATTTCCTCCCTACCCCTCACGATAAAGAGTAATTTACAAAATAAAATTAAGCAACTCTAAACTCAGTTCAATAACGACAAACTTAAGTTTCATGATAAATTACGTCTCATCCTCAAGCTTCTTACTTTTTCAATAGGCTTCATTGTACGAAATGCGAATTAGATAATAAATAGATGAAAGAGAAATGATAACAGTTTTGACGGAATTTTCTATTTACCAAATTATTATACCGGAAATTTATATTTCGTACTTCAACTCAAATTGAAACTCAAGTATTCGTTATACGTCTTGCAAACAATAACATGTTCTGCAATATTATCGTAGACAGTTTATTCTTCTGTTGATACCCACAGTTAGAGTATGAAAGTATTATATCATGAACAACACTTTTGATAAGTCGGGTATATAAGGATACCCGTTATGAATAATTAGCTATGATTTTTCTATAGCAAAATTTGACGATTCCTTGTTGTGTATCAACTGCACACTTAATTCTTTGTCTTTTGCTGAAAAATGGCGTATGAATTTTCTTAATATTGGCAACTTTGTTCCCAAATATAAATTAGTTTTTGTACATTAATATCCATAAATAACACTGGGCAACACGTATTTTATTGAATGATATCTGACACTTGATTCTAGGTAATTTGGGTGCGCTGAATACGAATTTCAACTCGGTTTGACTCTATCAGGTCCTGATTCTTGTCGACAGCCTATGTGCCATTTTCCAGATTTTTCAAATTAGGACTAAAAAATTAAGTCGTGTGTTAAATTTTTTTTTCAAGTTTCATGAATACAAGCAGTTCAAACTACAGTAAAATTACATTATAACGATAGAAATGACTTAAAATAAAAAAACAAACAGATATGAAGCTTTCACTGTGGCAAAAATTTTCTTTTGTAAGACTTTCTAGCGTATTTGCTTGTTGATTGCAGGTCTCTTTTCAAGCACCAGCAGTAATCAGCCATCATGTGGGAATCCCAGCGGCCTTGGTACCGTTCCTCCATAATTTTTATATCTTGGTGGAATCTCTCCCTTGTTCGTCACTTACATCACTTAAATTACTTGGAAATTGGTCAAGATGGCTATTCAAAAAATGCATTTTTATGCTCATATTGCAACCTAACTCTTTGTAGTCCCTTAAAAGTTTTTTTACGATTTCTTCGTAGTTATCTGCCCTATAATTGCCTAAAAGTTTTCTATCAAGTCCACGAATGAGAACCAGCCATTTTTTTCGTGTTCATTCATGACATTAGGAAAATTGCTGTCTTTAATCATTGTTCTTATTTGTGGACCGTCGAAAATTCCCGCCTTGATTTTTTCATAACTTAAACTTGGAAATTTTGAAGTTATGTATTTGAAACACTCGCCGTTCGTATCTAAAGCTTTTACATATTGTTTAATGAGTCCTAGTTTTATATGCAGAGGAGGAAATATGATTTTATCTCTGCTCACTAAAGGTGGATTAATTACGTTTTTTTTCTCCGACAGTAAGTGATGTTCGTGCTGGCCAGATTTGTTTGAAATAATGTTCTTCCTTGGCTGCTGTCCCATAAGCAAAGGAAGCAGGGATATTTAGTATACCCTCCTTGTTGTCCTAGCAGAAAATTAACAATTTTAAGTCAACACACATGATCCACTCGTGCTCCCTATATTTGATAAGATTTAAAACCTTTTCTATATGTTCATACTTTTCTTTTAATTTTGTTGAGTGCCCAATCGGTATCGAGCCGTATAGATTGCCATTATGCAACAACACACACTTAAGACTTCTTTTCGAACTGTCTAAAAACAAGCGCCAATCATTTGCATCGTAAGACTCAACTCCCATCTTCTTAACAAACCAACTATGTCGCAGCAATATACTAAACTATCCTCTGTTCTAAAATATTTAACAAGTTCTTCTTCTCTTTTTCTGTAAAATGAAATGTATGTGTTTGAAGTAAGCAAGTTTTTCTCTTTAAGTCTTGAAGCTAAAATTTCCGCAGCCTTTTTTGGCAAATTTAGATCCCTTACAAGATCATTCAACTCGGCCTGGTTAAACTTTTGCGGATCGTTTTGACTTTCAAATACGCTGGGGTCAAAATCGTGTCTGACTCCTCAAAATGCATAAAAATATTTTCAGGAACATCTTCAACTAATTCTTGAGTTGGCAGACCCTTAAATTTTGGAATGGGGATCTCATTTGAATGTAGCACAGGTCGTATCGCGGTGTCGAAATTTGGGTACTCGATACAATGTTTATTTTTCTTAGTGAAGCCCGAAGTCTTGACAAAGCAAAGGTAGCAATCGGTCTCGTGGTTAGTAGGCTCTCGCCACACCTGATATGGAAAAAAAATTGTAAAGCGTTAACAAAAGCGACGAGAGACTTGTTTTTATGAATTTTATCAAAAGTTATCACCCAAACATTTAACATTTCTGTGTGTTTCAACCTTATGCAATATTTGAGATTCTTATAAACATTTTCTGTAAATTTTTGTTTATGTACCTAAGTTACAATTACATTTAGGTAAGTTACAGTATACTAGTGATTAAATTACGTGGTTTTATGAAATCATAAACTTACCATCGGAACTCCAAAAGGTATTTTTGAATCTGAACCCTTCGTCCAATGTCGCAGTCTTTCAATGCATATAGTGCAGGCTTTATGTGGAGCCCACGATTTATCTTGGTCCCCCAGTTTTATGCCAAAATAAGCTAAGTAAGCTCTTTTTACGAAGTCAGTTATATTTGCTCGTTGATGTGGAAGTGTAAAATTTCCACATATATAACAGAAGGAATCTGGGTTGTTTTTGCATTTGAACTTTCTAGTGCTTGATGACATATTGCTTGACTGTTCTGCCAATTTGTAAAGGTATTTAAAGCCCTTAATTCATATAAATTTAAGAAAATCTGAAATATAAACACAAAAATTAGTTTAAATAGGTACTTACAATCTATGAAATTAAACTAGAAACACGGATGAGTAGGTACAATATAAATTACGTCTAATTAAATCAACTCTATTAAATCACGATGACAAAATTACTCACTAAATCATATGCCAATTCAAAATTATGTTAATGCCCAAACTTAATTAACTAACTCAACTGACTGACTGACTGATTGAATTGACTGATTAACACTGGAAACGAGTCGCTTTTATATTTTAGTTGTCCCTCTAGAATACTCTACAGAGAACAGGAACGCTCGAGAAAATTTTAGAATTCTATGATATTTTTAGCTTAATTTACTAATATTAAAATGGGTTAAAAATGACAAAATTAAAAATATTTTTAGGGTGTTACATATAAAAATATACATAATACAACAATACCATAACAATAGGTACAAATACCTAGATAAAAACCTAGTTGCATAATGTGTAACTGCAAAAAGACTTAGCGAGTATTGAGAAAAAAACCTTTTTATGAATACGACGAAAGAGGAGGGGTGTTGAGCAAAATCAGGACATGATAGAGCAAAACCGAGTAAAAATTTGTGCTCAGCGCACCCAAATTACCTAGAACTAACTGTCAAATCTAATTCAATAGACAAAAAGTTGAAATTTGTTCCCCAGTGTAATTTACCAATAGAAATATAAAGACAAAATAAAAATTAACCCTTTTTAAACATTTTTATTCTTGTGATAATTATATTAAAAATAATGTTATTATTTGTATTACAAAATGGTGTAGGAGTAATAATTTTATAAAAAGTTTAACGCAAAACACCAACATGAGTAAATACTCAGTCCAAATATACAGGAAATTTTTGACATTTAAGTCAACAAAAAAACTACTTTGAACTTTTAAAACAACAAAAACTATTAATAATAATAATAATAATAATAATAATAATAATAATCATAATAATAATAATAATAATAATAATAATACATTTAACTACTTTTAGTTCAAAATTTCTTTGCAATATTTAACAAAAGGCAATTTATAATTAACAATATCTCCAAGTCACTTTCAAGTCAGTTGAGGAATTTCGGTCTGATACTCAAAGAAGTTTTCTTCAAGGAGTGGTGATACCCACGAAACTCCTTCCAATTAATACCATCAGCGTAAGAAGTGTGATTTCCTTCATACTGAAACCCATTCAAATTCGAACCGTGGCATTTTGAATACCACCATGCACCGCGGTGATTCTTCGAACAACTTCCATCATAAATGTCATTGTCTTGATCCTTCGTTGAAAATTTGTAACCGCTGTGACCACCAAAAGAATCTCCGGCGTTGCCTGAATATTCTCCTAAATCCAAGATGTATTTGGTAGTGGCATCTCCAATGTAAAAGTGTTCGTGCTTGGCCCAACGCTTTTTCCCCTCAAAGTCTTCAAGATCCACCCTCAGTTCCATTAGAGTGTTGCTAACGAGGGCGTGAATGTTGTCTAGACCTAGCCAAAATTCTCCGTTCAGATTCCCGAAACCGATCTGATACTCAACCCATTTCCTGAAGAAGTTTTCTCTTTGTGGAAGAGCCTCTCGATGTTGAATCACCGTCCATCCACCTCCGTCAGTTGTCTGGTCACAGAAAACGGAAACGGGTCGGTTTTCGCAACAACTGAAAGGGTATACTTTTCGTACGCCAGATTCTTTATCCCCAAGATTGAAAAGATCCGCACAATTCCGAGGACTAGTTTGATCTTCTTTCAACTTGTCATTTGACTTCTGCAGTGAATATAATCTCATTTTCGTTCTCAGCAGCAAAGAATCTCTTGCGGAGTTCTCACACATTGCAAGAGTTTGAGACACACAAGCGGGAGAGAATCTAATCTCTTTGAGGAGGCTATAAAGTCCTGTTGCTGTAGCATCACTGCTCTCTCCAAAAGGAAAATTGTTAACTAAAGTAACCATCAAAAAGTATATCAAATGTTTCGATTCTGCCATTGTGTTAGTGAACCATTCCCGAAAATGGTTTCTAATAACTGGCTATGAGATCTCTCCTTTTTATACAATGTTGACTGTGTTATCGGTGGCTCGTCTATCTCAAAACATCCGGAGTTTTATGGGCGTATTTTGAATTCTAGATTATTTGTTTTATTTTTATTCCATTACTGAAATTCTAAACGAGGCGTCTCCTCGAGATAACTCGCAATGATTTGTATTGTATGAATTCTCACTAAATTTTAGAATTCAAATTTTTTCTTTTCATTTTAGCTATATTTAAGCTTAGAATTATCTTTCTTTATGTTAATAATATTGTAAATTATCTGAATGTCGCGTTTTGAGATTTTCTTTGGTTAAATCATTATTGCTGCCGTCTCTTGAACTTCACTTTAAAACAACATTAGTGCCTATTTATTTTATTAAATAGATACGTTAACTTTGCTTTATTTGGTTGTTTTACTAATACCTAACCTGTTATCTTCCAGTTCTTCTTTCGTTAATGGAAATTTTCATTTCAATAAAAATATGAAAACATTCTAAATTTTCAAATTACTACAGTACTCACTGAGTTTTTGAGAGTCGGTCCATGATCACGGATAACCCGATTTCACGGTTATTTCCGTATACCTCGCCAGTCAGTGGGTGGTGGAGCCGCTGCTGCTCGCCACCACTGACTGGCCTTCCACCTCGTGCGCGACCACATCTTGCAATATAATACAGAATGAAGAGGCTTGTAATCACCGCAAAACGTAAAGATCTTCCGCTCCCAAAGGTTTAACCCTCCATCTGCTAACATTGCTTTGATAGCTCAGATAGACACTGAGTGCGACGCGTTGTGGTGGGCTGGCGGAAGACGAACCGTAGATGTAACCACTCGTGATCGGACAACTCATACCTAGGACAACACATACCCGGACAACTCATACCTAGGACAACTCATACCTAGGACAATTCATACTTAGGACAACTCATACTCTCTTCAACAATTACCACCCCAATGTTGATCTTTTCATCTATATCCACCCTGAAAGTTTAAACTCTGCAAATTAACTAAAATAAGATAAGAAAACAATAACAACAAATTTATCATTTATTGCAAACATATAATAAATAGAGAACCATTATTTACATAGGATAAAATTTGAATGTCCGGTTAGGTGAACTGTACGCCCTTGACGATTGGTTATGTTTAGTCGTAATATTTTCGTTAGTTTTAACGAAAATATCACGACTAAACCTAACCAATCGTCAAGGGCGTACAGTTGACCTAACTGGGCATTCAATGAACCCAACCGGGTATTCAGTTGACCTAACAGGGCATTCAATGAACCTAACTGGGCATATATATATAATATATATATATATATATATATATATATATATATATAGAGGTACAAGGTGTCCGAGAATTATCTGTACAAGTTTTGGCTGTTATTAAAAGTCAACCATGAAGTATAGAAATTCCAGTGTTGTCCCATTTTACAGAGAATCTCATTAAGTTTTTTCTGATACCAAGTTTTGACAAGTTTTTTAGAAATTCCAGTGTGTCCGAAAAGTATCTGTACAATTTCATCTTTTAATAAAATTCTTGATAACACACGTAAAATTCTTAAACAAGATTATTTAGAATCTGTATTTTCTAAAGTTTCTTTTATTAAAGTAACGTTGTTACAAACATTCGATATGTGCACCATCAGTGATTCTCAAAACATCCAATCGATAATCCAAATGTTGCCATGTACGCTGCAGCATATCCACATCAATTCGCTCAATAGCAGCTGTGATTCTTGCTTTTAAATCATCAATGTCTGTCACCCGCGTACAAAAAAGAAAAAACTTGTCAAAACTTGTTATCAGAAAGAACTTAATGAGTTTCTCTGTAAAATGGGACAACACTGGAATTTCTACACTTCATGGTAAAGAACGACGCTTGTATAGGAGAATAATCCGCGCAAGATGAGAGAGAGAAAACGAAACAAATTTTTACCTCATTTTTTCATTTGTTTCGTTCTCTCTCTCTCATCTTGCGCGGAATATTCTCCTATACAAGCGTCGTTCTTTACGTTAATTATACTGCGTGTTTGCAGTTAGAATGTATATATATATATATATATATATATATATATATATATATATATATATATTATATATATATATATATATACATGGTGGGCGGAAAGTAGCTCCCTATTTTGGATTGGTAAAAAAATACGTATATTATCCATTTATTTCAGAAAAAATAATATGAAAAGGTAGGCATACATGGTAGGTTTTCTCTAAAATTCAATGTGGGCTCCAACTCTTTCCACCAGCTTCTGGAGCCGCCCAGGAATGGCGTCCACTGACTTTAGCAGGAACTCCGGCGGGATGGAGGACATGACTTCCCGAATTCGGTCCTCCAGTTCTTCCAATGTCCTCGGTTTGGTGCGGTAGACTTCTTCCTTTACCCACCCCCAAAGAAAGAAGTCGCACGGTTACCGCTGAAAAACGGCAGAATCGGTTCAGTGTAACGGTGTGGTGTGGTATGACCTCAGATCAGGTTGTGGGCCCGTTCCTTCTGCGCAACACCATGAATGCTGAGCGGTACCTTGCTATGTTGCGAAACGAGGTCTGGCCGGTTGTCAGCACATTGGAGAACATCGACGATCTGATATTTATGCAAGATGGCGCCCCTCCGCACTTCGCTCTTGTTGTCCGTGAGTGGCTGGATGCCCACTTCCCTGGGCGTTGGATGGGTCATCGTGGTCCACATCAATGGCCAGCCAGGAGCCCCGACTTGACACCGTGCGACTTCTTTCTTTGGGGGTGGGTAAAGGAAGAAGTCTACCGCACCAAACCGAGGACATTGGAAGAACTGGAGGACCGAATTCGGGAAGTCATGTCCTCCATCCCGCCGGAGTTCCTGCTAAAGTCAGTGGACGCCATTCCTGGGCGGCTCCAGAAGCTGGTGGAAAGAGTTGGAGCCCACATTGAATTTTAGAGAAAACCTACCATGTATGCCTACCTTTTCATATTACTTCTTCTGAAATAAATGGATAATATACGTATTTTTTTACCAATCCAAAATAGGGAGCTACTTTCCGCCCACCCTGTATATATATATATATATGAATCTTCATAGTACCTATACAAATCTGTTGGTAACGATTTAACTAAAGAAAAGATCCCCTTTACCCCTAAAGTGAATTATTTTTTTTTTAAATGTTCCTCTAAATAACATATTTACTAGAGGAAATTCATATATTGGCATAATTAGTGATAAAAAATAAAAGGTTTTATCAAAAGTATCATTAACCCAGTCCAAAGAAGGCGTCAGCTGCAGAAAAATGTTGCAGTGGTCCAACAACATTGTTTTGTTTGAAAATTTTAGTTATATAGTGCCCTAAAAAGTAGAAGCTGAGATGAGAGGATTGAGCCTCACTTCATTTATATAAACGTCGTAAATTTTGGACACGCAACACTTATGCGGTTATCCGTGATTCACTCAAATGTGAATCGAGTTAACCCTTGCGCACATATCTATGATCATGACACCGACATAACCATGATTTGGAGCAGTGGTTAGTGGTTACCCTTCTAGGACAGTTCATACCAGGAGAGGTCATACCAGGACAGCTCATACCAGGACAACTCACTCATACCCAGACAACTCATATCCAGACAAATCATACCCGGACAACTCATACCCGGACAACTCATACCTAGGACAACTCATACCTAGGACAACTCATACCTAGGACAACTCATACCTAGGACCAGAAAAAAAAATGAAAAATTAATGAAAACGCTTGTATAGGAGAATATTCCGCGCAAGATGAGAGAGAGAGAACGAAACAAATGAAAAAATGAGGTAACCACCCGGGAATCGAACCCGGGATCTTCCGATTGCCGGTCAGATATGATAACCATTACACCACGGGCCTCACTAGATCAAATGCCCTAATTCTTCTACATACGCGCAGAAACCAATGCCCCAAGGGGGCACCTCCCGCATGCCGTACATTATATACATTCTAACTGCAAACACGCAGTATAATTAACGTAAAGAACGACGCTTGTATAGGAGAATATTGCGCGCAAGATGAGAGAGAGAGAACGAAACAAATGAAAAAATGAGGTAACCACCCGGGAATCGAACGCGGGATCTTCCGATTGCCGGTCAGATATGATAACCATTACACCACGGCCCTCAAGTTTTACTTACATTCCCAGTCCTTACACCCCTCCCGAAATAAAAAAATTTCAGACAAATCCATGAAATTATTGTCGAAATTATTTATAAGAAGGGTTATATAATTTTTTATAACGTAGATCATTCTATCAAGAGCAACGTTATCCCTCACAGTATGAAAATCAAAGGTGAGGAAACAAAGTTTAACTAAAACATAGCAACGTTTTGAAAACCAAAAATATGTCTACATTTTCATTATTGTTGTAATTGTAAGAATGGGAAATAATACGAAATTTACGTGAAAGCTTAAGGCAGTAGTATCTAACAACATACTGTGTGTGTGTGTGTGTGTGTCTCTCTCTCTCTCTCTCTCTCTCTCTCTCTCTCTCTCTCTCTCATTTATTTTACTGGGGAAAAGTGATAGGTATGTTTTAAAATACTGGGATTCGTCCTCCTCACGAGAAACAATAATTCAACCAAATAAATTTAAGCAATTTTCCTCATTCAGCTCAACAACAAACTTAAAATTTACAATAAATTACTTCTCACCGACCCCCCAAAGAACTATTTCCTACATGGCCTTGTTGTACGAAATGCCAATCACATAATAAAAAACGTGTGCAATAATAAAAACAAAATGACACGTTTTGTTTTGTATTTCTGTTTATCAAAATCTTAAAAGCTTAATTTTTACTATAGAGAATGTGGATTGTTATGCTCATACCCACAGACAGCTACATATACCCATTATATGACAAACAACAATTTTCTGTTTCTTGGTCAGGTACATGAATACCAATTCTAAATATTTTTCTATATTCTTTCCGCAACAAACTTCACTGATTCCTTGTCGTGTATCATTCACTTCTTCGATGTAACAACCTTATTCTCAAACATGAAATAACTTTCTATCATTTATACCCATAAAAACCCATAAATACCCATTTATGGATATATCCATAAATTCATTTATATCCACAGTGTAATTAACCAATAGAAAATAAAATACAAAATGAAAATTAACCATTTTTAAACAATTTTTCTGTACATTTCCTTTTCTATTATTTTGTTAAGGATGATGTTAATTTAGGAATTAAGCGTTGTTCTTTCTTAAACTATTTTTGGTTAATAATTAATATACGAAATATTCATTTCAAATGTGTACTGAATTTCTCAAACTAGAGTTAATGCAAAATTCCTTTGAACTTTTAAAAGGCTAATATTAACAATGTTAAAAATATGGCATATAATTTACTAATATAACCCCAAAACAACTATTATTACTACTACTACTACTTCTACTACTACTACTACTACTACTACTACTACTACTAATAATAATATAATAATAATAATAATAATAATAATATAATTCATGTTAAAATGTTCTAAGTGGGTATTTAACAAAGGCATTTCAAAGTTAAGAATATATCCGTGTTATTTTCAAGTCAGTTAAGGAATTTCAGTCCGAGACTGAAAAACATTTTCTTTCATCAGTGATAATACGCTCGAAAACTAAGCCAGATAATTCCATCAGTATATGAATTACGGCTTTCCTCATACCGATACAACCTCGGTATTTACTCGGTTAATCGGTATTTTAATCTTTCATCTACTAAACCGGTGAACTCTGGAACTCTCTTCCTCAATCCATCTTTCCTCCTGTCTATGACCTTCAATCTTTCAAAAGCAGGCATTTACCCTTGCCCCCTTCTCACTACATAAAATAAAACGGGTCAATCCCAGAATAGGCACCTGATGTACCTCAATCCCAGATGAAGCACCTGCGTTCAACCTCAATCCCAGAATAGGCACCTTGCAAGGAATTAAATAAAAAAGACCTGATGATTACAAAATTTATTGTTTATACAAAGTTTATTACAAATGTAATAAAGGCAAAGTTATAAAAGGTTTAAAGTGGTTTAATGAATAAAGAAAAATTTTAGATATTATAAATTCCTACAATATGAGCCCGAATGTTTCTGAATCCATCTGAAACAAATCTATCTTGCCACATAAATTGGTATAGATATATGTTAGGTTAGGTTAGGTTAGGGTTGATTTTTTCAAATATTGATAAAAACAATGAAATTATATCTCTAAAAACTGTTTATATTTTTTTCTCCTCAATCCCAGATTAAGCACCTGTGTTTTGCCTCAATCCCAGATTAAGCACCTGTGTTTTGCCTCAATCCCAGATTAAGCACCTAAAAATGATTTCAGGTGCCTATTCTGGGATTGATCCAATAAAACATGTATTTTGTTATTCTATTTGGTGTATTTTTTATTTTTGTAGTTAATTTTTTTTATAGTTTATTTTTGTAGTTAAATAGTACATAGTACGAGTTATTACTATTATTCACTTAGATATTATTCATCACTTTCATCAACGTTCTTTATATGTATATTTGATTAAATTTATATTATATTCATATATTATTCTCGTTATATTTGTAATTTTCAAAAATAGTTGCTGACCTTATTCAACGTAAATTGTTATAAGGCGAGATTATTATCGTATAGTCATATCGTGTTTAACAATAATTTAGATTGAATATATCGGAATACATAGTTATTTTAAAGCGAATTCAATTTCACTAAGTTTACAACATTTCTGACAGTAATTTATTTAATCACTTTCCATCAAACAAAGTTCTCAACCACTCACACATTCCATTCTCTTCTCAGCATTGAAAGTTTTGCCTTTACCATCAACCACAATTTTTCTTGAACTCATTTCGTTACTTTAATAGCCAAAATAGCATATAAAAATTTGGTCTACTATGCAGGGTCAGGCATTATATTACTGATGAGCAAATGGCCACAATTTCTGAAAGCAATGTGCACTCCCACATGAACTGTTGCTCTCACCCGTAGATTGGGTGAGGTGGGTTTCAAACAGTTAACTTAATTCAATCCAAAATAGAGCCACAATAAATTTAACAATTATCACATTACTAATAAATCTCCCTCCTTACAGTTGCGTACAAACATTTTTTTCACTCACATTTTTACAGATCTTTTCAGGGTAAATTTTCGGAAAAGCTCCACAGTATTGTTCCACCCGTCCTCACTCTATTCTAGGTTTACGAGGGCCTCAGGGAGCACGCATTCCTTAACTGTACAGATACCCTGTTATTGCACCGCATTCGTTCAAAACTAATTTATACTCCGATCATCTACTTTGGGCAAAGCTCTCCCGCAGAGTGTTTCTTCTACCTCTCTACGATGTTCTTAACATTAAAGCCTTGTTTTCTGCTATTTAACCTTCTTAGACAGAGAAAATTCCCTATAAAAGTGTGTGTTTTGGGGATGGATCAACTATTTTGTAACAACAACGGTCATGTGAAGAAGGGAACCTACAACATTACCTGAGATCCACACCACTTGTCGCTACATTATCTGAACGCAGAGGACAGTCACCTATTCATTCCCTATTCATTCATTCACCTTTACTAATTTACTTCTTCCTTTGGCTAACCAGGGGTGGATCCTCTAGTCTTCGATAGCCTGTAACTTCTGTAATACTTCCCAGCCAAAATGTCAATTAACTTTTCTGTGTTGCAACATGGCCATGACGTAGTCCTTCTCTATAGACTATTTCCACTCTATACCCCTGCACTATTTATTTAAAAAAAAATACTATTTAAGGCGACTTAATACAAGTAGGCTCAAAAACTATTTCTCCATTACTTCCATTTGTGCTGAAACTGCTGCAGACGAATTTTCTTACTTAAGTTTAACGAAATGTAGGTGATAATCTGCTCCCATTCCACAATTTATATATACTCAAAAAAAAAAACTCCTTTCTCTGCATCCTCCTGTATATCTGAGTAAGTGAAATTATGCTTAAAATGCTGTATTTCCTCCCCCCCCCCTCACGATAAAGAATGATTTACAAAATAAAATTAAGCAACTCCAAACTCAGTTCAATAACGACAAACTTAATTTTTATAATAAATTACGTCTCATCCTCAAGCTTCTTACTTTTTGAATAGGCTTCATTGTATGAAATGCGAATTAGGTAATAAATAGATGAGAGAGAAATTATAAAAGTTTTGACAATATTTTCTATTTGCCAAATTACAATACCGGAAATTTATATTTCGTACTTCAACTCAAATTGAAACTCAAGAATTCGTTATACGTCTTGCAAACAATAAAATGTTCTGCAATATTATCGTAGACAATTTATTCTTCTGTTTATACCCACAGTTACTGTACGAAAGTATTATATCATGAACAACACTTTTGATAAGTCGGGTATATAAGGATACCCCTTATAAATAATTAGCTATGATTTTTCTAAAACAAAATTTGACGATTCCTTGTTGTCTATCAACTACACACTTAATTCTTTGTGGCTTGCTGAAGAAGAGCGTATGAATTTTCTTAATACTGTATTGGCAACTTTGTTCCTGAATATAAAGTACTGTAGTTTTTGTACATTAATATCCATAAATAATTTACCAATAGAAATATAAAGACAAAATAAAAATTATCCCTTTTTTAAACATTTTTATTCTTGTGTTAATTATATTAAAAATTATGTTTAGATATATTACATAATAGTGTAAGAGTAATAATTTGCTAAAAAGTTTGATGTCAAAAACCAAAATGAGTAAATATTCAGTCCAAATGTACAGTGAATTTTTGATATTGAAGTCAACAAAAAACTACTTTCAACTTTTTAAACAACAAAAACTAATAATAATATAATAATAATAATAATAATCATAATAATAATAATACGTTTAACTGCTTTTAGTTAAAAATCCCTTAACAATATTTAACAAAGGCAATTCATAATTATGAATATCTCCAAGTCACTTTCTAGTCAGTTTAAGAATTTCGGTCTGAGACTCAAAGAAGTTTTCTTCAAGGAGTGGAGATACCCACGAAACTCCTTCCAATTAATACCATCACCATGCTCAGTATGGTTTCCTTCATATTGATATCCATTCAAGTTTGATGCATGACAGTTTGTATACCACCATGCACCGTGGTGGTGCATCGAACAACTTAAATTTGGGTGAATGTCGTTGTCTTGATCTTTAGTTGAAAATTTGTGGCCTCTGTGACTACCAAAAGAATCTCCGGCATTGCCTGAATATTCTCCTAAATCCAAGATGTATTTGGTAGTGGCATCTCCAATGTAAAAGTGTTCGTATTTGGCCCAACGTTTTTTCCCCTCAAAGTCTTCAAGATCCACCCTCAGTTCCATCAGAGTGTTGCTAACGAGGGCGTGAATGTTGTCTAGACCGAGCCAAAATTCTCCCTTCAAGTTCCCGAAACCGATCTGGTACTCAACCCATTTCCTGAAGAAGTTTTCTCTTTGTGGAAGAGCCTCTCGATGTTGAATCACCGTCCATCCACCTCCGTCAGTTGTCTGATCACAGAAAACGGGAACGGGTCGGTTTTCGCAACAACTGAAAGGGTACACTTTTCGAACCCCAGATTCTTTATCCCCGAGATTGAAAAAATCCGCACAATTCCGAGGACTAGTTTCATCTTCTTTCAACTTGCCATTTGCCTTCTGCATTGAATGTAATTTCATTTTCGTTCTCAGCAGCAAAGAATCTCTTGCGGAGTTCTCACACATTGCTAGAGTTTGAGACACACAAGCAGGAGAGAATCCAATCTCATTGAAGAGGGTGTAAAGTCCCGTTGCTGTAGCATCACTGCTCCCTCCAAAACGAAAATTGTTCACTAAAGTAACCATCAAAAAGTACATCAAATGTTTCGATTCTGCCATTGTTGGGAGCTTTTGTTAGTGAACCATTCCCGAAAATGGTTTGTAATAACTGGCTTTGAGATCACTCCTTTTTATACAATGTTGCCTGTGTTATCAATGCCTCGTCTATCTCAAAACATCCGGAATTTTGTGGGCGTATTTTAAAATCTAGATTATTTGTTTTATTTTTATTCAATTACTGAAATTCTAAACGAGGCGTCTCCTCGAGATAACTCGCAAACATTTTTATTTTATGAATTAATTATCAATGAACTTGGAATTCAAATTTTTCATTTTCATTTTAGCTATATTTAAGCTTAGAATTATCTTTCTTTATATTAATACTATTGTAAAGTATCTCGAATGTCGCGTTTTGATATTTTGTTTGGTTAAATCACTATTGCTGCTGTCCTTTGAACTTCACTTAAAACAACATTAGTGCCTATTTATTTCATTAAATAGATACGTTAACTTTGCTTTATTTGGTTGTCTTACTAATACCTAACCTGTTATCTTTCAGTTCGTCTTTCGTTAATGCAAATTTTCAGTTAAATGAGAATATGAGAACATTCTAATTTTTCAAATTACTACAGTACTCACTGAGTATTGAGAGTCAGTCCATGATCAGGGATAACCCGATTTCATGGTTAAGTCCATATACCACGCCAGTCAGTGGGTGGTAGAGACGCTGCTGCCCGCCATCTCTGACTGGCCTTCCACCTCGTGCGCCACCACATCTTACAATATAAAACAGAATGAAGAAGTTTGTACTCACCGCAAAACGTAAAGATCTTCCACTGCCGAAGGTTTAATCCAGGGGTCACCAACCTTTTTTTTGTTCACCGCCCATTTTTACGATTTTTTGAAAATTAAAAAAGCTTATCGCCCACCTTAGATCAGAAAGAATAAATCAATATAATCAATATAATAAATAATGAAATAAATGTTTAATTACCTTTAATGTGAGCCCACTAGTGGTCGCTACCGCCCAGGTTGGTGACCCGTGGTTTAACCCCAAATCATGGTTATTTCGGTGTCATGGTCATGGATATGTGCGCAATGGCCATAATTAGTAAATCACGGTTAACTCGATTCACATTTGACTGAATCACGGATAAACGCATAAGTATTGCGTGTCCAAAATTTACGCCGTTTATATAAATGAAGTGAGGCTCAATCCTCTCATCTGAGCTCCTACATTTTAGCGCACTATATAACTAAAATTTTCAGACGAAACAATGTTGTTGGACCACCGTAACATTTTTCTGCAGCTGACGCCATCTTTGGACTGAGTTAATGATACACTTGATAAAACCTTTCATTTTTTATCAATAATTATGCCAATATATGAATTTTCTTCAGTAAATATGTTATTTAGAGGAACATTTTAAAAAATAAATCATTTTGGGGTAAAGAGGTCTTTATTTTAGTTAAATCGTTACCAACAAATTGTGTATAGGGGTTATGAAGGTATATATATATATATATATATATATATATATATATGTATATATATATACATATGTATGTATATATACACTATGTAGTGTATATATATATTAATGTTAACAAAATAAATAATAAAATAAAAATATAATTAAAAGAGGGGGAAAAAAATCACCGCAGCCCTCTTAAAGATTGTAAATTAGGATTCATATTTAAAAATGACTACGCATTGTATCGGAGAAATAAAGTTGAGAATATGCTTTAACCTTCCGGAAAAAGAAAGTCTTGATTACATGTTATATACAATAGCCCTGTTTCCCTCAAGTCTTACTTACATTTACATTTATAAGAAAGGTTATATAACTTTTTATAACATTGATCATTCTATCAAGAGCAAAGTTATCCCTCACAGTATGAAAATCAAAAGTGAGGAAACAAAGTTTATCTAAAACATAGCAACGTTTTGGAAACCGAAAATATGTCTACATTTTCATTATTGTTGTTATTGTAAGAATGGGAAATAAAACGCGATTTATATGAAAGCTTAAGGCAGTAGTATGTAACAAAATAGTGTGTGTGTGTGTGTGTGTGTGTGTGTGTGTGTGTGTGTCTCATTCTACTGGGGAAAAGTCATAGCTATGTTTTAAAATACTGGATTCGTCCACCTCGCGAGAAACAATAATTCAACAAAATAAGATTTAAGCAATTTTCCTCATTCAGCTCAACAACAAACTTAAAATTTACAATAAATTATTTCTCACCGACCGCCCAAAAAAAATATTTACCTTTTACTTGCCCTCGTTGTACGAAATGCCAATTACATAATAAAAAACGTGTGTAATAATAAAAACAAAATGACACGTTTTGTTTTTTATTTCTGTTTATCACAAACTTAATTTTTATTGTAGAGAGTATGGATTTCTATGCTCATACCCATAGCTATGTATACCCATTATATGAGAAACAACAATTTCTGTTTTTGGGTCAGGTACATGAATACCAATTAGAAATATTTTTCTATATTCTTTCCGCAACAAACTTCATTGATTCCTTGTCGTAGATCATTCACTTCTTCGATATGACAACCTTATTCTCAAATATAAAATAACTTTCTGTATATTTATATCCACAAATACCCATAAATACCCATTTATGGGTATACCCATAAATTCATTTATATGTACAGTATAATTTACCAATAGAAAATAAAATACAAAATGAAAACTAACCATTTTTAAACAATTTTTCTGTGCTTTTCTATTATTTTGTTAAGGATGTTAATTTAGGGATTAAACGTTGTTGTTTCTTAAACTATTTTTGGTTAATAACATACGAAATATTCATTTCAAACGTGTACTGAATTTCTCACATTGGAGTTAACCCAAAATTCCCTTCAACTTTTAAAAGATTAATATTAACAATGTTAAAATTATGGCATACAGTTTACTAAAATAAATCCCAAAACTACTAGTATTAATACTACTGGTGATACTAATAGTAGTAGTAATAATAATAATAATAATAATAATGTTTCTTTATGTTAAAGTGTTCTCAGTGGGTATTTAACAATGGCATTTCAAAGCTAAGAATATATCCATATTATTTTCAATTCAGTTTAGGAATTTCAATCTGTGACTCAAAAACGTTTTCTTTAAGGAGTGATAATACCCGCGAAAACTAAGCCAGTTAATGCCATCAGTATATGAAGTATGGTTTCCCTCATACCGATACCACCTCGGAATTTAATCGGTTAATCGGTATTTTCATCTTTCATCAACTCAACCGGTGAACTCTGGAACAATCTTCCTCAATCCATCTTTCACCCTGTCTATGACCTCCAATCTTTCAAACGCAGGCATTCGCCCTTGGTCCACTTCTCACTACATAAAATAAAACTTTTATTTTGTTATTCTACTATTTGGTCTATTTTTTTATTTTTGTAGTTAATATTCGTAGTTAAATAGTACATAGTACGAGTTATTACTATTATTCACTTAGATATTATTCATCACTTTCATCAAAATTGTTTAAATGTATATTCGACTATATTTATATTATATTCATATACTACTCTCGTTATATTTGTATTATTCAAAAATAGTTGCTGACCTTATTCAACCCAAACGGTTATAAGGCGAGATTATTATCGTATAGTTATATCGTGTTTAACAATAATTTAGATTGAATATATCGGAATACATAGTTATTTTAAAAAGAATTCAATTTCACTAAGTTTACAAAATTTCCAACAGTAATTGATTTAATCACTTTCCATCAAACAAAGTTCTCAACCACTCACACATTCAATTCTCTCTCATTATTGAAAGTTTGGCCTTTACCATCAACCCCAACTTTCCCTGGACTCATTTCGTTGCTTTAATAGCCAAAATAGCATAAAATTTGGTCAGGCATTATAACTGTTGAGTAAATGGCCACAATTTCTGAAAGCAACGTACACTCCCAGATGGAATATTGTTTTCACCCGTGGACTGGGTGAGGTGAGTTTGCACACAGTTACCTTAATTCATTCCAAATAGAGCCACAACATTTATCAATTATCACATTACTAATAAATCTCCCTCCTTACAGTTGCGTACAAACATTTTTTTCACTCACATTTTTACAGATCTTTTCAGGGTAAATCTTCTGAAAAGCTTCAGAGTATTGTTCCACCCGCTCCGCACTCCATTCTAGGTTTACGAAGGCCTCAGGAGGCACGCATACCTTAACTGTACAGATACCGCTATTGCACCGCTTTCGTTCAAAACTCATTTATACTCCGATCATCTACTTTGGGGAACCCTCTCCCACAGAGTGTTTTCTACCTATCTACAATGTTCTTAACATTAAAGGACTTGTTTTCGGCTATTTAACCTTCTCAGAAAGAGGAAATTCCCTATAAACGTGAGTGTTTTGGGGATGGGTCAACCTCTTTTGTAACAATAAAGGTCATGTGACGAAGGGAATCTAAAACTTTACCTGAGATTCGAATCACGTGTCGCTACATCATCTGGACGCAGAGGACAGTCACCTATTCATTCGATATTCATTCCTTTATCTTTACTAATTTAATTCCTCCTTTTGCTAACCAGGAGTGGATCATCGAGTCTTCGATAGCCTGTAACTTCTGTAATGCTACCCAGCCACAATATCAATTAACTTTTCTGTGTTGCAGAATGGCCATGACGTAGTCCTTCTCTATAGACTATTTCCACTCTATACCTCTGCACTATTTATTTAAAAAAAAAATATTTAAGGCGACTTAATAAGTGTAGGCTTAATAACTATTTCTTCATTACTTCCATTTGTGCTGAAACTGCTGCAGACGAAGTCCTTATTTAAGTTTAACGAAATGTAGGTGATTATCTGCTCCCATTCCACGTTTTATATATACTCAAATCAAAGATGACCTTTAATTCGTTTCGTTCCGATTCGTGCTTTAACTTTATTGCTCTTTCGTATAGGATTTATATCCTACCAATAAAGCTTATGATTATCATTATCATCATTATGTGTAATCCGTCATAACAGATTTAGAGTGATCTTGCTCCCATTTTTTTAAAACTTCTTTCTCTGCCTCCTTCTCTATATCTGAGTAAGTGAAAATATGTTCAAAAATGCTGTATTTCCTCCCTCCCCCTCACGATAAAGAGTGATTTACAAAATAAAATTAAGCAACTCTAAACTCAGTTCAATATCGAGAAACTTAAGTTTCATGATAAATTACGTCTCATCCTCAAGCTTCTTACTTTTTCAATAGGCTTCATTGTACGAAATGCGAATTAGATAATAAATAGATGAAAGAGAAATGATAACAGTTTTGACGGAATTTTCTATTTACCAAATTATTATACCGGAATTTATATTTGTACTTCAACTCAAATTGAAACTCAAGAATTCGTTATACGTCTTGAAACAAAAATCTTCTGCAATATTATCGTAGACAGTTTATTCTTCTGTTTATACCCACAGTTACTGTATGAAAGTATATATCATGAACAACACTTTTGATAAGTCGGGTATATAAGGATACCCGTTATGAATAATTAGCTATGATTTTTCTAACAAAATTTGACGATTCCTTGTTGTGTATCAACTGCACACTTAATTCTTTGTCTTTTGCTGAAGAATGGCGTAGAATTTTCTTAATATTGGCAACTTTGTTCCCAAATATAAATTAGTTTTTGTACATTAATATCCATAAATAATTTACAATAAAAATATAAGACAAAATAAAAATATCCCTTTTAAACATTTTTATTCTTGTGTGCATTATATTAAAAATTACGTTATTAATATATTACAAAATGGTGAGGAGTAATAATTTATAAAAAGTTTGATGTAAAAAACCAAAATGAGTAAATATTGTCCAAATGTACAGTAATTTTTGACATAAGTCAAAAAAAAATACTTTCAACTTTTAAAACAACAAAAACTATTATTAATAATAATAATAATAATAATAATAATAATAATAATAATAATAATAATACGTTTAACTGCTAGTTAAAAATTTCTTAGCAATATTTAACAAAGGTAAGTCATAATTAAAATATCTCCAAGTCACTTTCAAGTCAGTTTAGGAATTTCGGTCTGAGACTCAAAGAAGTTTTCTTCAAGGAGTGGTGTTGCCCGCGAAACAAACTCCATTAATGCCATCAGCGTAAGAAGTGTGATTTCCTTCATACTGAAAACCATTCAAATTCGAACCGTGGCATTTTGAATACCACCATGCACCGCGGTGATTCTTCGAACAACTTCCATCATAAATGTCATTGTCTTGATCCTTCGTTGAAAATTTGTAACCGCTGTGACCACCAAAAGAATTTCCGGTGTTGCCTGAATATTCTCCTAAATCCAAGATGTATTTGGTAGTGGCATCTCCAATGTAAAAGTGTTCGTGCTTGGCCCAACGCTTTTTCCCTCAAAGTCTTCAAGATCCACCCTCAGTTCCATTAGAGTGTTGCTAACGAGGGCGTGAATGTTGTCTAGACCTAGCCAAAATTCTCCCTTCAGATTCCCGAAACCGATCTGATACTCAACCCATTTCCTGAAGAAGTTTTCTCTTTGTGGAAGAGCCTCTCGATGTTGAATCACCGTCCATCCACCTCCGTCAGTTGTCTGGTCACAGAAAACGGAAACGGGTCGGTTTTCGCAACAACTGAAAGGGTATACTTTTCGTACCCCAGATTCTTTATCCCCAAGATTGAAAAGATCCGCACAATTCCGAGGACTAGTTTGATCTTCTTTCAACTTGTCATTTGACTTCTGCAGTGAATATAATCTCATTTTCGTTCTCAGCAGCAAAGAATCTCTTGCGGAGTTCTCACACATTGCAAGAGTTTGAGACACACAAGCGGGAGAGAATCCAATCTCTTTGAAGAGGGTATAAAGTCCTGTTGCTGTAGCATCACTGCTCTCTCCAAAAGGAAAATTGTTAACTAAAGTAACCATCAAAAAGTATTCAAAGTTTCGATTCTGCCATTGTTGGGAGCTTTTGTAGTGAACCATTCCCGAAAATGGTTTCTAATAACTGGCTTGAGATCTCTCCTTTTTATACAATGTTGCCTGTGTTATCGGTGGCTCGTCTATCTCAAAACATCGGATTTTGTGGGCGTATTTTAAAATCTAGATTATTTGTTTTATTTTTATTCCATTACTGAAATTCTAAACGAGGCGTCTCCTCGAGATAACTCGCAAACATTTTATTGATGAATTCTCACTGAATTTTGGAATTCAAATTTTCTTTTCATTTTAGCTATATTTAAGCTTAGAATTATCTTTCTTTATATTAATGCTATTGTAAATTATCTGGAATGTCGAGTTTTGAGATTTTCTTTGGTTAAATCACTATTGCTCTGTCCTTTGAACTTCACTTTAAAACAACATTAGTGCCTATTTATTTCATTAAATAGATACGTTAACTTTGCTTTATTTGGTTGTCTTACTAATACCTAACCTGTTATCTTTCAGTTCGTCTTTCGTTAATGGAAATTTTCAGTTCAATGAGAATATGAGAACATTCTAATTTTCAAATTACTACAGTACTCACTGAGTATTTGAGGTCGGTCCATGATCAGGGATAACCCGATTTCACGGTTAACTCCATATACCTCGCCAGTCAGTGGGTGGTGGAGCCGCTGCTGCCCGCCACCACTGACTGGCCTTCACCTCGTGCGCACCGCATCTTGCAATATAATATAGAATGAGAGTTTGTACTCACGCAAAACGTAAAGATCTTCCGCTCCCAAAGGTTTAACCCCCCTCTGCTAACATTGCTTGATAGCTCTGAGAGACACTGACTGAGACGCGTTGTGGTGGGCTGGCGGAAGACGAACTGTAGATGTAATCACTGCTCAAATCATGGTTATCTCGGTGTCATGATTGTGGATATGTGCGCAATGGTCACAATCAGTAAATCACGGTTAACTCGATTCACATTTGAGTGAATCACGGATAAATGCATAATATTGTGTGCCCAAAATTTACGCCGTTTATATAAAGGAATGAGACTGAATCCTCTCATCTCAGCTCCTACTTTTTAGCGGACTATGTAACTAAAATTTTCAACAAACAATGTTTTTGACCACAACAACATTTTTCTGCAGATGACGCCATCTTTGGACTGGGTTAATGATACTTTTGATAAAACCTTTTTTTTTTTATTAATAATTATGTCAATATATGAATTTACTTTAGTAAATATGTTATTTAGAGGAACATTTAAAAAAAATTCATTTTGGAGGTAAAGGGGTCATTATTTTAGTTAAATCGTTACAACAAATTGTGTATAGGTATTATGAAGGTTCGCATCCACACACACACACAAACACACACACACATATATATATATATATATATATATATATATATATATATATATATATAAACAGGGTGTTTATAAAGTTTCTATCTATTTCGTTGAATTAACGTTTTGTTTTTATTTTTGTTGCAGAACCCTATGAAAATGAATTAACAAGAACGTGTGTTGGTGGTGACACTTCGGATTAAAGGAAAGAAATGCAAAGAAATTAGAGAGAGGTTTGAAAGAACATTTCACAAGCGAGGTCCTACAGACAAGACAATTCGTGATTTGCTTAATAAACTTAAAAGAACGGGATCTGTTCATGGTGAGTCAGGATCTGGACGTCCAAGTGTCTCTGAGCATGCTGTAAATGCGGTACGTAATGTTATCGGTGAACATCCAAGCATGTCAATTCGGACCACATCACGTAGACTCGGGATACCCAAATCAAGTGTCCACAAAATTTTGAAATCGACGTTGAAGAAGAGAAGTTATCACATTCAGGTGCTTCATGACTTACATGAAGAGGATTATCCAAAGTGAAGTGCAATGTGTGCCGATCTTGTTGAACACATTCAGAATGAAAATTTAATGGACCACATTCTCTTCGGTGATGAAGCAATTTTCCAAACGTTTGGAAAGGTTAATCGCCATAACTGCCGCATATGGGCTAATGAGAACGAGATTTCCTAAAATTACTGTCTGTTTGGGTATGAGCAAATCTAAAAATTATGGGCCCTTTATCTTTGATGAAACTACAGTTACGGGGCTTATTTATCTGGACATGCTTCAGCAATTCCTGGAACCCCAGCTTCATTCAGGTGGCATTTTAAACACTGTCGTCTTTCAACAAGATGGGGCACTTTGTCATCACGCAAACATTGTTCGGGAGTACGTAAATGAACGATTTCCAAATCGGTGGATCGGACGTGGAGGCAACAGGCCCTGGGCGGCTCGATCTCCAGACCTAACGCCCTTGGATTTCTTTGCATGGGGCTTTAGCAAATCAGAAGGGTTTATTCTAGTAAACTGTATGCCATAATGTTAACATTGTTAATATTAGCCATTTAAAAGTTCAAAGGAATTTCGGGTTAACTCCAGTTTGATAAATTCAGTACACGTTTGAAATGAATATTTCGTATGTTATTAACCAAAAATAGTTTAAGAAACAACAACGCTTAATCTCTAAATTAACATCCTTAACAAAATACTAGAAAAGGAAAAGCACAGAAACATTGTTTAAAAATGGATAGTTTTCATTTTGTATTTTATTTTCTATTGGTTAATTATACTGTGGATATAAATGAATTTATGGATATATCCATAAATGGGTATTTATGGGTATTTATGGATATATCCATAAATGGGTATTTATGGGTATTTATGGTATAACTGTATAGAAAGTTATTTCATATTTGAGAATACTGTAAGGTTGTCATATTGAAGAAGTGAATGATACACGACAAGGAATCAGTGAAGTTTGTTGCGGAAAGAATATAGAAAAATATTTATAATTTATAATTGGAGAGAGAGAGAGAGAGAGAGACACACACACACACACACACACACACACACACACACACTGTTGTTACATACTACTGCCTTAAGCTTTCATAAATATCGTTTTATTTCCCATTCTTACAATAACAACAATAATGAAAATGTAGACATATTTTAGGTTTCCAAAACGTTGCTATGTTTTAGTTAAACTTTGTTTCCTCACTTTTGATTTTCATACTGTGAGGGATAACTTTGCTCTTGATAGAATGATCAACGTTAAAAAAATTATATAACCCTTCTTATAAATAATTTGGACAATAATTTCATGGATTGTCTGGAAATTTTTTATTTCGGGAGGGGTGTAAGGACTGGGAATGTATGTAAGACTTGAGGGAAACAGTGCTATTGTATATAACATGTAATCAAGACTCTCTTTTCGGAAGGTTAAAGCATATTCGCAGCTTTCTTTCTCCGATACAATACGTAGTCATTTATAAATATAAATCCTAATTTACATTCCTTACGAGGGCTGGGGTGATTCTTTTTTCCCCTCTTTTAATTTTATTATTATTTTATTATTTATTTTATTAACATTATTATTAGTTTCACGGGGGGGGGGGGGGAATGGACGTTCATCGGAAAACCAAACTTAAAAATATGAAACTGTGGGTGGTTTCCGATTTTCCGACTGTACTATATATATATATATATATATATATATATATATATATATTATATATATATACATATATAATATATAATATATATATATATATATATATAATATTATATATATATATATATATATACCTTTGGTAACCTTTGGTTAGCTTCCGCCCGAATTGTTCATTCTGACGAAGGTCAAGCTTTTCACTCCACCTTAGACCTACAGTTTAACGTGGAATCCGAACCACGCCCCATCAGCAGCCCAGCGTCTTAACCACTAGGCCACCTAGGGTACCCATTTATCTACCAACCACTTTCTTTATTGTGTGGAAAGCTGAACAGCTGGGTTTTGCTGCGCGCCGGCTGCTATCGGGTCTTGAACCCGGGGCCTATGGATGCGTAGTCAGCGACTACACCACCGAGGCGCATCTACACCACCGAGGCGCATATTGTATATATATATATATATATATATATTATATATATATATATATATACACAGTGGCGGCTCGTCGGTAGGCACTGCGGAACTGCAGCACCCCTAAATTTTTTATTTACAATTGAAATAATCAAGAACAATATAAGGATGAGCTCACTGAATAACTTTTTCAATAACTTTTGAAACTTTTATTCATTGCTCAATGCTCATCCTTTTATTTCAGTAATTATTTCAACCCATTCTTAGAGACAGCACCCCTAGAATTTTTAGTCACGAACCGCCACTGTGTATATATATATATACACACACAACACACACACACACACATATATATATATATATATATATAATATATATATATATATATATATATATATATATATATATATATATATATATATATAAAACTTCATAATACCTATACACAATTTGTTGGTAACGATTTACCTAAAGAAAAGACCCCTTTACCTCCAAAATGAATTTTTTTTAATTGTTCGTCTAAATAACATGTTTACCAAAGTAAATTCATATATTGGCATAATTATTAACAAAAAATAAAAGGTTTTATCAAAAGTATCATTAACCCAGTCCAAAGATGCAGCGGCAGAAAACGTTGCCGTGGTCCAACAACATTGTTTTGTCTGAAAATTTTAGTTAAAAGTGCATTAAAAAGTAGGAGCTCAGATGAGAGGATTGGGCCTCACTTCATTTATATAAAAGACGTAAATTTTGGACACGAAATACTTATGCGGTTATTCGTAATTCAGTCAAATGTGAATCGAGTTAACCGTGATTTACTAATTATGACCATTGACCACATATCTATGATCATGACACCGAGATAACCATGATTTGTCGCAGTGTTTACATCTGCGGTTCGTCTTCCGCCAGCCCCCTACAACGGGTCTCAGTCAGTGTCTCTCTGAGCTATCAAAGCAATGTTAGCAGAGGGAGGGGTTAAACCTTCGGAAGCGGAAGATCTTTACGTTTTGCGGTGAGTACAAACTTCTTCATTCTGTATTATATTGTAAGATGTGGTGGCGCGCGAGGTGGAAGGCCAGTCAGTGGTAATGGGCAACAACGGCTCCACCACCCACTGACTGGCGGGGTATATGGAGTTAACCGTTAAATCGGGTTATCCGTGATCATGGACCAACCCTGAAATACTCAGTGAATACTGTAGTAATTTGAAAAATTAGAATGTTCTCATATTCTCATTTTACTGAAAATTTGCATTAACGAAAGACGAACTGAAATATAACAGGTTAGGTATTAGTAAGACAACCAAATAAAGCAAAGTTAACGTATCTGTTCAATGAAATGAATATGCACTAATGTTGTTTTAAAGTGAAGTTCAAGGGACAGCAGCAATAGTGATTTAACCAAAGAAAATTTCAAAACGCGACATTCGAGATAATTTACAATAGTATTAATACAGGGTGTCTCAAAAGTCACTATCTATTTCGGTGACATTAGATGTTTTTTTTAAAAAATGCTATGCTGGCATAAAGATATGTACTTCTGGTGCAAATTTGTGTATTTAAAAAAAGTTAATTGGTTTATTATCTTGACATGCTTGAACAATTCCTCGAACCTCAACTTCTTACAGATGGCATTCTTGACGCAGTAGTTTTTCAGCAGGATGGAGCACCGTGCCATTATGCAATAATTGTACGTGATTATCTTGACAGACGCTTCCCCGGTCGCTGGATTGGTCGTGGAGGAACACAACCATGGGCAGCACGTTCACCCGATTTAACACCATTAGATTTTTTCGCCTGGGGTTTCATTAAGTCTAAGGTGTACACTGGTAGAAGAATTAGTGATGTAGCCGAACTTCGAAATCGTATTACCGATGCAGTTCAGAAAATAACACCTCAAATGCTGGAAAGTGTGTTCCGGGAAACAACTTATCGCTTTGAGCTCTGTAAGACACTGATGGTCGCCATGTGGAGACAGATAAATAAATAGCACTAATTCTTTGCGGCACTTACTTTGAAATAAATATATTTTTCATGTCTTAAACCAGTTTTTCGTAATTCCCATTATTTTTCAAAATAGATAGTGACTTTTGAGACACCCTGTATAAAGAAATAATTCTAAGTTTAAATATAGCTAAAATGAAAAGGAAAATTTTGAATTCTAAAAGTCAGTGAGAATTCATACAATAAAAATGTTTACGAGTAATCTCGAGGACACGCCTCGTTTAGAATTTCAGTAATGAAATAAAAATAAAACAAGTAATCTAGAATTCAAAATACGCCCACAAAATTCCGGATGTTTTGAGATAGACGAGCCACCGATAACACAGGCAACATTGTATAAAAAGGAGAGATCTCATAGCCAGTTATTAGAAACCATTTTCGGGAATGGTTCACTAGGAAAAGATCGCAACAATGGCAGAATCGAAACTTTTGATGTACTTTTTGATGGTTACTTTTGTAAACAATTTTCCTTTTGGAAAGAGCAGTGATGCTACAGCAACAGGACTTTACACCCTCTTCAAAGAGATTGGATTCTCTCCTGCTTGTGTGTCTCAAACTCTAGCAATGTGTGAGAACTCCGCAAGAGATTCTTTGCTGCTGAGAACGAAAATGAAATTATATTCAATGCAGAAGTCAAATTACAAATTGAAAGAAGATCAAACTAGTCCTCGGAATTGTGCGGATCTTTTCAATCTCGGGGATAAAGAATCTGGGGTTCGAAAAGTGTACCCATTCAGTTGTTGCGAAAACCGACCCGTTTCCGTTTTCTGTGACCAGACAACTGACGGAGGTGGATGGACGGTGATTCAACATCGAGAGGCTCTTCCACAAAGAGAAAACTTCTTCAGGAAATGGGTTGAGTACGAGATCGGTTTCGGAAACCTGAAAGGAGAATTTTGGCTCGGTCTTGAGAACATTCACGCCCTCGTTAGCAACACTCTGATGGAACTGAGGGTGGATCTTGAAGACTTTGAGGGGAAAAAGCGTTGGGCCAAGCACGAACACTTTTACATTGGAGATGCCACTACCAAATACATTTTGGATTTAGGAAAATATTCAGGCAACGCCGGAGATTCTTTTGGTGGTCACAGCGGTTACAAATTTTCAACGAAGGATCAAGACAATGATATTTATGATGGAAGTTGTTCGAAGAATCACCGCGGTGCATGGTGGTATACAAAATGCCACGTTTCGAATTTGAATGGTTTTCAGTATGAAGGAAATCACACTTCTTACGCTGATGGCATTAATTGGTATGAGTTTCGTGGATATCACCACTCCTTGAAGAAAACTTCTTTGAGTCTCAGACCGAAATTCCTCAACTGACTTAAAAGTGACTTGAAGATACTATTCTTAATTATTAATTGCCTTTCTTAAATATTGCTAAGAAATTTTTAACTAAAAGCAGTTATACGTATTATTATTATTATTATTATTATTAGTAGTAGTAGTAGTAGTAGTAGTAGTAGTAGTAGTATAGTAGTAGTAATATTAGCATTAATAATTTTTGTTGTTTCAAAAGTTCAAAGTAGTTTTTTTGTTGATTCGATGTAAAAAATTTACTGCACATTTGGACTGAATATTTACGCATTTTGTCTTTATATTTCTATTGCTAAATTATTTATGGATATTAATGTACAAAAACTAATTTATATTTGGGAACAAAGTTGCCAATATTAAGAACATTCTTACGCCATTTTTCAGCAAAAGACAAATAATTAAGTGTGCAGTTGATACACAACAAGGAATCGTCAAATTTTGTTTCAGAAAAATCATAGCTAATTATTCATAACGGGTATCCTTATATACCCGACTTATCAAAAGTGTTGTTCTGATATAATACTTCCATACTGTAATGTTGGTATAAACAGAAGAATAAACTGTCTACGATAATATTGCAGAACATTTTATTGTTTCCAAGACGTATTACGAAATCTTGAGTTTCAATTTGAGTTGAAGTACGAAATATAAATTTGGTAAATTGGTAAATAGAAAATACCGTCAAAACTGTTATCATTTCTATTTCGTCTATTTATTATTTAATTCGCATTTATATACAATGAAGCCTATTGAAAAAGTAAGAAGCTTGAGGATGAGATTTAATTTATCATGAAACTTAAGTTTGTCGTTATTGAACTGAGTTTAGAGTTGCTTAATTTTATTTTGTAGATCACTATTCATCGTGAGAGGGTAGGAGGAAATACAGCATTTTTAAACATAATTTCACTTACTCATACATACAGAAGGAGGCAGAGAAAGGAGTTTTCAAAAATGGGAGCAGGATCACTCTAAGTCTGTTAAGACGGATTACACTTAATGATGATAATGATAATGATAAGCTTTATTGGTAGGATATAAATTCCATAAGAAAGAACGATAAAGTTAAAGCACGAATCGGAATGAAACGAATTAGAAGTCATCTTTGATTTGAGAATATATAAAATGTGGAATGGGAGCAGAGTATCACCTTCATTTTGTTAAATTTAAATAAGGAAATTCATCTGCAGCAGTTTCAGCACAAAAGGAAGTAATGAAGAAATAGTTTTTTATATTACTTGTATTAAATCGTTTTAAATAGTATTTTTTTTTAATAAATAGTGCAGGGGTATTGAGTGGAAATAGTCTATAGAGAAGGACTACGTCATGGCCATGTTGCAACAGAGAAAAGTTAATTAGCATTTTGGCTGGGTAGCATTACAGAAGTTACAGCCTATCGAAGACTCGAGGATCCACTCCTGGTTAGCCAAAGGAGGAAGTAAACTAGTAAACCCATCCCCAAACACACACGTTTACAGGGAATTTCCTGTTATTTCGGGAGGGGTGTAAGAACTGGGAATGTAAGTAAAACTTGAGGGAAACAACGCTATTGTATATACTATGTAATCAAAACTTTCTTTTTTTCGGGAGGTTAAAGCATATTTGCAGCTTTCTTTCTCCGATACAATACATAGGCAATTTTAAATATATATCCAAATTTACATTCCTTAAGAGGGCTGAGGGGATTCTTTTTTCCCCTCTTTTAATTTTATTTTTATTTTATTTTTATCTTATTAACATTATTATTTCTTTCTACGGGTGAGGGAATGGACGTTCTTCGGAAACTAAACTTAAAAATGTTAAATTATGGGTGGTTTCGGAGTATAAATGAGTTTTGAACGAAAGCGGTGCAATAACAGGGTATCTGTATAGCTAAGGTATGCGTGCTCCCTGAGGCCCTCGTAAACCTAGAATAGAGTGCGGTGGAGTGGAACAATCCTGTGGATCTTTTCTGAAAATTTACCCTGAAAAGATCTGTAAAAATGTGAGTCAAAAAAATGTTTGTACGCAACTGTAAGGAGAGAGATTTATTAGTAATGTGATTAAATTAAATTAAATTAAGTTAAATTTTTTGTGGCTCTATTTTGGATTGAATAAAGTTAACTGTGTTCAAACTCACCTCCAGTCCACGGGTGAGAACAATATTCCATCTGGGAGTGCACATTGCTTTCAGATATTGTGGCTATTTGCTCATCAATAATATAAAGCCTGACCCTGCATAGTAGACCAAAGTTTTCTATGCTATTTTGGCTATTAAAGTAACGAAATGAGTCCAGGGAAAATTCCGGTTGATTGGAAAGCCCAAACTTTCAATGATGAGAGAGAATGAAATGTGTGAGTGGTCGGGAACTTTGTTTGATGGAAAGTGATTAAATGTATTACTCTCTGAAATTTTGTAAACTTAGTGAAATTGAAAATAACTATGTATTCCGATATATTCAATCTAAATTATTATCGTTAAACACGATATGACCATACGGTAATAATCTCTCCTTATAATCGTATACGTTGAATAAGGTCAGCAACTATTTTTGAATAATACAAATATAACCAGAATAATATATGAATATAATATAAATATAGTCAAATATACTGTACATATAAACAACGTTCATGAAAGTGATGAATAATATCTAAATGAATAATAGTAATAACCCGTACTATGTACTATTTAACTACGAATATTAACTACAAAAATTTAAAATAGATCAAATAGTAGAATACCAAAATACAAGTTTTATTTTATGTAGTGAGAAGTGGACCAAGGGCGAATGCCTGCGTTTGAAAAATTGGAGGTCATAGACAGGGGGAAAGATGGACTGAGGAAGATTGTTCCAAAGTTCATCGGTTGAGTAGACGAACGATTAAAATACCGATTAACCGATTAAATACCGAGGTTGTATCGGTATGAGGGAAACCATACTTGATATACTGATGGCATTAACTGGCTTAGTTTTCGCGGGTATTATCACTCCTTAAAGAAAAGGTTTTTGAGTCGCAGACTGAAATTCCTTAACTGACTTGAAAATAACATGGATATATTCTTAGCTTTGAAATGACGTTCTTAAATATCTCCTAAGAATATTTTAACATAATAATAATAATAATAATTTATTATTATTATTATTATCATTATTATTATTATTATTATTATTATTTTACTACTACTACTACTATTAGTATCATCAATAGTATTAATAGTAGTAGTTTTGGGGTTTATTTTAGTAAACTGTATGTCATAATTTTAACATTGTTAATATTAGTCTTTTAAAAGTTCAAAGGAATTTTGGGTTAACTTCAGTTTCAGAAATTCAGTACACGTTTGAAATGAATATTTCCTATGTTATTAATTAAAAATAGTTTAAGACAAGCAGTAGCTCGCTATCGCTCGCAACCGTTGTATAACTTGGCCCTCCGGGCGGGTAGCACTGTAATATATACTGCTATATACGCCATTATCCCCATTACCCCAACCCCTCTCCCCCATTAACCCCCACCCCCACTCTTCCATTACCCTCCCACACAAAAGTAAAAACGCCATTACCCCCATTACACCCCCCTCCCCCAATAACCCCACCCCCTCCCCCACACACAAAAGTAAAAAACGCCATTACCCCCATTACCCCCACCCTCACTCCCGCCTTACCCCCTCTCCCTATTACCCTCCACTCACCCACCCCTCTCCCACTTGCCCCCACCCCACTCCCCCAACTACCACACCCCCTCCCACGCTACCCCGGGCGGGTAGCACTGTGACATATACTGCTACCTGACCTCATTCGTTAATGACTGAAACATCTACAATCTGTATTTTTAGAACTGATAAAACTTTATTTGCAACGTTTTGGTATGAGAATGGGGTCCGCTTTATCCCCAATAGTGAGTACATTATACAGGGTGTCCCAGAATTAACTATCTATTTCAATGAAATCGGACAAATTTTTTAAAAACACATTTTTATTTATGTTTATCATGTTTAATATGTGTTAAAAATGTATAAATTTCTAAATTTTTTTCATAATTTTATTTTCATAATTTTTTCATAGTTTTTCATAGTTTTATTTTCATTCTCTTTCAGAACCCTATTAATAATGAATACACAAGAACGCATCTTTGTTGTAACATCCCGTATCAAAGGAATGCAATGTAATGAAATCAGAGAAAAATTTACGAGAAGATTCCACAGAACCGGTCCTACAGACAAAGCGATTCTTGAACTTGTGAACAAATTTAAAAGAACTGGATCCGTACACGACGAGGTGGGAAGAGGACGCCCAAGGACAGCACGTAACAGTACCGAACAGGTACGACAATTGTTTGAGGATGAACCAACAACTTCGGTTAGGGAGGCCGGTCGAAGACTCAACATATCCAAGACAACAGTTCATAGAATCTTGCGTTCGACACTGATGAAAAAGGCTTTGATACGGGATGTTCTTGTGTATTCATTATTAATAGGGTTCTGAAAGAGAATGAAAATAAAACTATGAAAAAATTATGAAAATAAAATTATGAAAAAAATTTAGAAATTTATACATTTTTAACACATATTAAACATGATAAACATAAATAAAAGTGTGTTTTTAAAAAATTTGTCCGATTTCATTAAAATAGTTAATTCTGGGACACCCTGTACATGGAATATTATGAGTCGGAATTGTTGCAAACAATATGTCCCATGAATCTAATTTGGTTTCGTTATGTAGACAATAATTATTTTCTCATTTTGGCCTGACCACTGGAACAAGTTTGACACTTTCTTTCAGTCATTAAATAATCTTGTTCCCCCTATTAAATTTAAATATGAATTGGAGAACGACAAACAATTACCTTTTTTTAGATGTTTTAGTCATTAACGAAAGCGAAAAGCCCAATTTCACGGTTTGTAGAAAACCTACTCATTGTAATTCATAAATTCATTATTTTTCATTTCATGATGAATGGGTTAAACGCTCAATTATTTCTTCCATGTTTCTAAGAGCACTTAGGATTTGTAGCCCACATTTACTGGACCCGGAAAATTCAAAGATTTGGAACATTTTTAATGATTTAAAATATCCTGAGTGATTTATCAGAAAGGCGTATTTTAAAGCCAGAAAATCTTTTTATGCCCCTCGGGAACCTTCAGTTAACCAAAAACAATATGTGAGTTTGCCTTACATTGCCGGCTTAGAAAGAGTAAAAGCTTTGACGAAAGATTTTAAGTTTGCTTTGGCTTTCAAATATTCTTCTACCGTGAAAAGTAAATTGGTTAGGAATAACGATGCAAAACAGGAACAAGTCTGTGTCTACAGCATTCCCTGTAAAAGTTATGATTTAGTATACGTAGGAGAAACTGGAAGAAATATTGAAACCCGTATTAAAGAACATAAATATGCTTTCAGAAGTTGTAATACTAATAATGCAATTTTTTATCACGCCAGCCAAAATGATCATGCTATAGATTGGGAATCAAGTAAGTTACTTTATAAATGCAATAATTATGTCAAACGAAAAATAATAGAATCTGTATGGATAGAACAAGTGGATAATTTTAATTTGCGCGAAGGTACTTATAAGCTGGACCCTCTAATGAGATTCTTCGTCAAAAAATCCCTTACAGCGTCGGGTGAACGGGTTCTAACCTGTGTGAATTTCATAAAGGTCTCTGGATTGTTTCCTTACTCTCTTTTGGTTCATTCGTTTTTTCGGTAAAATGTAAATGGAATAATAAACGTAATAATAATAAATGTAACCGTAATAATAAATGTAAAGGTAATAATAATAAATGTTAAAAAAACGTAATGTAATAATAAATGCAGTAATTATGTCAAAATAATAGAATCTGTATGTATAGAACAAGAAGATAGTTTTAATTTGTGCGAATGTACATATAAGCGGGACCTTTTAATAAAATGCCGTTCCGGTGTCGGGAGAACGGGATCCAACTTATGTGCGACTTTCTTAATGGTCTCTGGATTGTTTCCTTCTCGCCTTTTTCATTCGTTTTTCGGTTTCTAATTTCTGTAGTAATAAACAACAATGTAATAATCAATGTAATAATAAATTTATAATTTCTGTAATAAATAATAATGCTATAATAACTGTAATAAATGTAATAATAAATGTAACAATTATGTAAAAAATAATAGAATCTGTATGTATAGAACAAGAAGATAGTTTTAATTTGTGCGAATGTACTTATAAGCGGGACCCTTTAATAAAATGACCTTCCGGTGTCGGGAGAACGGGATCTAACTTAGGTGCGAATTTCTTAATGGTCCCTGTACAGTTTTCCCTCTTGTTTTTGGTTCATTCGTTTTTTTGTGTATCCACCCGAAGAGGATGCCAATGGGCATCGAAACTGTTGTAAAAATAAACTCTGTTTATTAGAGTGGGTTTTTATTATCATAACAAGTTATATTTTATGTAGTGAAAAGGGGGGGCCAAGGGCGAATGCCTGCGTTTGAAAGATTGGAGGTCATAGACAGGGGTAAACATGGATTGAGGAAGATTGTTCCAGAGTTCACCGGTTGAGTAGATGAAAGATTAAAATACCGATAAACAGATTATATACCGAGGTTGTATCAGTATGAGGGAAACCATACTTGATATACTGATGGCATTAACTGGCTTAGTTTTCGCGGGTATTATCACTCCTTAAAGAAAACGTTTTGGAGTCGCAGACTGAAATTTTTTAACTTCTTAATTTCTTAATAACATGGATATATTCATAACTTTGAAATGCCTTTGTTAAATACCCACTAAGAACATTTTAACATAAATTATTATTATTATTATTATTATTAGTAGTAGTAGTAGTAGTTGTAGTTTTGGGGTTTATTTCAGTTCATTGTATGCCATAATTTTAACATTGTTAATATTAGTCTTTTAAAAGTTCAAAGGAATTTTGGGTTAACTTCAGTTTGAGAAATTCAGTACACGTTTGAAATGAATATTTCGTATGATATTAACCAAAAATAGTTTAACAAATAACAACGCTTAATCCCTAAATTAACATCCTTAGCAAAATAATAGAAAAGGAAAAGCACAGAAAAATTGTTTAAAAATGGTTAGTTTTCATTTTGTATTTTATTTTCTATTGGTTAATTATGCTGTGGATATAACTGAATTTATGGATATACCCATAAATGGATATTTATGGGTATAAATGTATAGAAAGTTATTTTATATTTGAGAATAAGGTTGTCATGTCGAAGAAGTCAATGATAGACGACAAGGAAACAGTGAAGTTTGTTGAGGAAAGAATATAGAAAAATATTTCTAATTGGTAATCATGTCCCTCACCCAAAAACAGAAAAATAATGTTTGTTGTTGAGTTGAATGAGGAAAATTGCTTACATTTATATTTTTGAATTATTGTTTGTCGTGAGGTGGACGAATCCCAGTATTTTAAAACATAGCTATGTCTTTTCCTCAGTAAAATGAGAGAGAGAGAGAGAGAGAGAGAGAGAGAGCACACACACACACACACACACACACACACACACACACACAGTATTTTGTCACATACTACTGCCTCAAGCTTTCACGTAAATCTCGTTTTATTTCACATTCTTACAATAGCAAAAATAATGAAAATGTAGACATATTTCTGATTTCCAAAACGTTGTTGCCAAGTTTTAGTTAAACTTTGTTTCCTCACTTTTGATTTTCATACTGTGAGGGATAACGTTGCTCTTGATAGAATGATCTACGTTATAAAAAATTATATATCCCTTCTTATAAATAATTTCGACAATAATTTCGTGGATTTGTCTGGAAATTTTTTATTTCGGGAGGAGTGTAAGGACTGGGAATGTAAATAAGACTTGAGGTAAACAGGGCTATTGTATATAACTTTGTTTATTAGTAAAGAAAAACATGTAATGAAGTCTTTCTTTTTTCGGAAGGTTAAAGCATATTTGCAACTTTAATTCTTCGATAAAATACATACGCGATTTTAAATATAAATCCTAATTTACATTCCTCAGGAGGGCTGAGGTGATTCTTTTTCCCCTCTTTTAATCTTATTTTTATGTGTATCATAAAATAAAACTTGCATTTTGTCATTCTACTCTTTGATCTATTTTTTTTTTTGTATTTAATATTCGTAGTTAAATAGTACATAGTACGAGTTATTACTATTATTGATTCAGATATTATTCATCACTTTCATCAACGTTGCTTATATGTATATTTGACTATATTTATATTATATTCCTATATTATTCTCGTTATATTTGTATTATTCAAAAACAGTTGCTGACCTTATTCAACCTATACGATTATAAAGAGAGATTATTATCGTATAGTCATATCGTGTTTAACGATAATTTAGATTGAATATATCGGAATACATAGTTATTTTAGAATTCAATTTCACTAAGTTTACAAAATTTCCAACATTAATAGATTTAATCACTTTCCATCAAACAAAGTTCCCGACCACTCACCCATTTCATTCTCTCTCATCATTGAAAGTTTGGGCTTTACCATCAACACCAATTTTCCCTGAACTCATTTCGTTACTTTAATAGCCAAAATAGCATAGAAAAATTTGGTCTACTATGCAAGGTCAGGCATTATATTACTGATGAGGAAATGCCCACAATTTCTGAAACCAATGTGCACTCCCACATGAACTGTTGGTCTCACCCGTAGATTGGGTGAGGTGAGGTTTCAAACAGTTAACTTAATTCAATCCAAAATAGAGCCACAAAAAATTTAACAATTATCACATTACTAATAAATCTTCCTCCTTACAGTTGCGTAGAAATATTTTTTTCACTCACATTTTTACAGATCTTTTCAGGGTAAATTTTCGAAAAAGCTCCACAGTATTGTTCCACCCCTCCGCACTCTATTCTAGGTTTACGAGGGCATCAGGAAGCACGCATACCTTAAATGTATAGATACCCTGTTATTGCACCGCTTTCGTTCAAAACTCATTTATACTCCGATCATCTACCTTGGGAAAGCTCTCCCCCAGAGTGTTTTTTCTACCTGTCTACAATGTTCTTAACATTAAAGCACTTGCTTTCTGCTATTTAACCTTCTTAGACAGAGAAAATTCCCTATAAAAGTGTGTTTTGGCGATGGGTCAACATCTTTTGCAACAACAAAGTTCATGTGACGAAGGGAACCTAAACTTTACGCGATATCCGAACCACGTGTCGCTACATCATCTGGACGCAAAGGACAGTCACCTATTCATTCCCAATTCATTCATTTATTTTTGCTAGTTTACTTCTTTCTTTGGCTAACCAGGAGTGGATCATCGAGTCTTCGATAGCTTGTAACTTCTGTAATGCTACCCAACCACAAGGGCGATTAACTTTTCTGTGTTGCAATATGGCCATGACGTAATCCTTCTCTATAGACTATTTGCACTCTATACCTGTGCACTATTATTTTAAAAAAATACTATTTAAGGCGATTTAATACAAGTAGGCTTAAAAACTATTTCTTCAGTACTTCCATTTGTGCTGAAACTGCTGCAGACGAATTTTCTTTTTTTAACTTTAACGAAATGTAGGTGATAATCTGCTCCCATTCCACATTTCATATATTCTCAAATCAAAGATGACTTTTAATTCGTTTCATTCCGATTCGTACTTCAACTTTATCGTTCTTTCTTATGGGATTTATATCCTACCAATAAAGCTTATCATTATCATTATCATCATTATATGTAATCCTTCTTAACAGATTTAGAGTGATCTTGCTCCCATTTTTTAAAACTTCTTTCTCTGCCTCTTTCTGTATATCTGAGAAAGTGAAATTATGTTTAAAAATGCTATATTTCGTCCTACCCTCTCACGATAAATAGTGATCTACAAAATAAAATTAAGCAAGTCTAAACTCAGTTCAATAACGAGAAACTTAAGTTTCACGATAAATTACGTCTTATCGTCAAGCTTCTTACTTTTTCAATAGGCTTCAGTGAATGAAATGCGAATTAGATAATAAAGAGATGAAACATAAAAGATAACAGTTTTGACGGTATTTTCTATTTACCAAATTACAATACCAAAAATTTATATTTCGTACTTCAACTCAAATTGAAACTCAAGAATTCCTTGTACGTCTTGGAAACAATAAAATGTTTTGCAATATTATCGTAGACAGTTTATTCTTCTGTTTATACCCAAAGTTACAGTATGAAAGTATTATATCATGAACAATACTTTTGATAAGTCGGGTATATAAGGATACCCGTTATGAATAATTAGCTACGATTTTTCTAAAACAAAATTTGACGATTCCTTGTTGTGTATCAACTGCACACTTAATTCTTTGTCTTCTGCTGAAGAAGAGCGTATGAATTTTCTTAATATTGGCAACTTTGTTCCTGAATATAAAGTAGTTTTTATACATTAATCTTCATAAATAATTTACCAATAGAAATATGAAGACAAAATAAAGATTATCCCTTTTTTAAACATTTTTATTCTTGTGTTAATTATATTAAAAATTATGTTCTTAGATATATTACATAATAGTGTAAGAGTAATAATTTGATAAAAAGTTTGATGTCAAAAACCAAAATGAGTAAATATTAATTCCAAATGTACAGTGATTTTTTGATATTGAAGTCAACAAAAAACTACTTTGAACTTTTAAAACAACAAAAACTATTAATAATAATAATAATAATAAAATAATAATAACAATAATAGTAATAATAATAATACGTTTAACTGCTTTTCGTTAACAAAGGCAAATCATAATTAAGAATATCTCCAACTCACTTTCAAGTCAGTTTAGGAATTTCGGTCTGAGACTCAAAGACGTTTTCTTCAAGGAGTGGTGATACCCACGAAACTCGTTCCAATTAATACCATCACCATACTGAGTATGGTTTCCTTCATATTGATACCCATTCAAGTTTGATGCAAAACATTTTGCATACCACCACGCACCGTGGTGATTCTTCGAACAACTTAAAGTTGGGTGAATGTCGTTGTCTTGATCTTTTGTTGAAAATTTGTGTCCTTTGTGACCACCAAAAGAATCTCCGGCGTTGCCTGAATATTCTCCTAAATCCAATATGTATTTGGTAGTGGCATCTCCAATGTAAAAGTGTTCGTATTTGGCCCAACGCTTTCTCCCCTCAAAGTCTTCAAGATCTACCCTCAGTTCCATTAGAGTGTTGCTAACTAGGCCGTGAATGTTGTTTAGACCGAGCCAAAATTCTCCCTTCAGGTTCCCGAAACCGATCTGGTACTCAACCCATTTCCTAAAGAAGTTTTCTCTTTGTGGAAGAACCTCTCGATGTTGAATCACCGTCCATCCACCTCCGTCAGTTGTCTGATCACAGAAAACAGAAACTGGTCGGTTTTCGCAACAACTAAAAGGGTACACTTTTCGAACGCCAGACTCTTTATCCCCGAGATTGAAAAGATCCGCACAATTCCGAGGATTAGTTTGATCTTCTTTCAACATGTCATTTGACTTCTGCAGTGAATATAATCTCATTTTCATTCTCAGCATCATAGAATCTCCTGCGGAGTTCTCACACATTGCTAGAGGTTGAGAGACACAAGCGGGAGAGAATCCAATCTCTTTGAAGAGGGTGTAAATTCCTGTTGCTATAGCATCACTGCTCTCTCCAAAAGGAAAATTGTTTACAAAAATAACCATCAAAAAGTATATAAAAAGTTTCGATTCTGCCATTGTTGGGAGCTTTTGTCAGTGAACCATTCCCGAAAATGGTTTCTAATAACTGGCTTTGAGATCTCTCCTTTTTATACAATGTTGCCTGTATTATCGGTGGCTCGTCTATCTCAAAACATCCGGAATTTTATGGGCGTATTTTGAAATATAGATTATTTGTTTTATATTTATTCTATTACTGAAATTCTAAACGAGGCGTCTCCTTGAGATTACTCGTGAACATTTTTATTGTATGAATTCTCACTGAATTTTGGAATTCAAATTTTTTCTTTTCATTTTAGCTATATTTAAGCTTAGAATTATCTTCCTTTATGTTAATACTATTGTAAATTATCTAGAATGTGGAGTTTTCAGATTTTCTTTGGTTAAATCACTATTGCTGCTGTCTCTTGAACTTCACTTTAAAACAACATTAGTGCCTATTTATTTCATTAAATAGATACGTTAACTTTGCTTTATTTGGTTGTTTACTAATACCTAACCTGTTATCTTTCAGTTCTTCTTCCGTTAATGGAAATTTTCAGTTCAATAAGAATAAGAGAACATTCTAAATTTTCAAATTACTAAAGTACTCACTGAGTATATTAGGGTCGGTCCATGATCACGGATAACCCGATTTCACGGTTATTTCCGTATACCTCGCCAGTCAGTGGGTGGTGGAGCCGCTGCTGCCCGCCACCACTGACTGGCCTTCCACTTCGTGCGCGACCATATCTTACAATATAATACAGAATGAAGAGGCTTGCTATCACCACAAAACGTAAAGCTCTTCCGCTCCCAAAGGTTTTAACCCCTCCATCTGCTAACATTACTTTGATAGCTCAGATAAACACTGACTGAGACGCGTTGTGGTGGGCTGGCGGAAGACGAAGCGTAGATGTAACCACTGCTCCAAATCATGGTTATCTCGGTGTCATGATCATAGATATGTGCGCAAGGGTTAACTCGATTCACATTTGAGTGAATCACGGATAAACGCATAAGTATTGCGTGCCCAAATTTACGCCGATTATATAAATGAAGTGAGGCTTAATCCTCTCATCTCAGCTCCTTCTTTTCAGGACACTATGTAACTAAAATTTTCAAACAAAACAATGTTGTTGAACCACGGCAACATTTTTCTGCAGCTGACGCCATCTTTGGACTGGGTTAATGATACTTTTGATAAAACCTTTTATTTTTTATCAATAATTATGCCAATATATGAATTTACTTTAGTAAATATGTTATTTAGAGGAACATTTAAAAAAAATTTGTTTTGGGGTTAAAGAGGGTCTTTTCTTTAGTTAAATCGTTACCTACAAATTTGTATAGGTATTATGAAGGTTCATATATATATATATATATATATATACACGTAGTGCTGTCGAAAAGTCGGAAACCACCCACAATTTCATATTTTTAAGTTTGGTTCTCAGATGAACGTCCAATCCCCTCCCCGTAAAAAGTAATAATAATGTTAATAAAATAAGTAAATTAAAAATAAAATTAAAAGAGGGGAAAAAGAATCACCGCAGCCCACTTAAAGAATGCAAATTAGGATTTATATTTAAATTTGACTACGTATTGTTGTCGGAGAAAGAAAGCTGCAAATATGCTTTAACCTTCCGAAAAAAGAAAGTCTTCATTACATGTTATATACAATAGCATTGTTTCCCTCAAGTTTTGCTTACATTCCCAGTCCTTACACCCCTCCCGAATTAAAAAATTTCCAAACAAATCCATAAAAATATTGTCGAAATTATTTATAAGTAGGGTTATATAATTTTTTATAACGTAGATCATTCTATCAAGAGCAACGTTATCCGTCACAATATGAAAATCAAACGTGAGGAAACAAAGTTTAACTAAAACATAGCAACGTTTTGGAAACCGAAAATATGTCTACATTTTCATTATTGTTGCTATTGTAGGAATGTGACATAAAACCAGATTTGCTTGAAACCTTAAGGCAGTAGTATGTAACAAAATACTCTGTGTGTGTGTGTGTGTGTGTGTGTGTGTGTGTGTGTGTGTGTGTGTGTGTAAAAATGAACAATGAATAATCCATATTCATTTTTACATGAGAAACGAAAATCGCCTAAGCGAATTTTGGATAGGATTTCGATTTGTACTTCTTTATTCATTACTGTATTTCTCTAATTCATCTTTTCTAATAATGACTTATATACTATGACGTCATAAAATAACTTAATTCTCTTTACGTTTCCCATACCTTGTACACTAAATCACCTGCTTAGTATATAGACATCTTCCGTATGCAATGTATGGTAAATTCTTTAATAATAATGTTGTGGTGTTATGTAGTATAAATATTATTATTCAACCATATTCATCTATACGTCCATATCTTATCTTGACCATTACCCTATATACAGTTTATTAAATATTCATTTTTACTCGTGTCTGTCTCTGAAACGCAAAACTTTATGCATTCGTTAGAAAACGCACAAATACGTTCTCTTATTATTTTATTATTTTTATTTTTATTTATATCACCTCCCGCGATGAACTCGAAAATGCTTAGGTAAGTGATCAAATTCCGCTCACTACGACAGAAGCGAATGCTTCTAAGATAAAAATCTCCTTTCGCTCCGATTCAAATTTGTAACATAATATAACATAATATAACATATTATGTTGTAAATAAATCCATACCGTATGTGCCCATGTACTTTGTATTATATTTCTAACATCTTAATTGCCTATTAATATGAAACACTGTAAAAACAAAACAAAGTTATAGTAACTTTTTAATTGTAATTAACTGTAATACTTTAATTTAATATAACGTAATGTACTTTAATGAAACTGTAATTAATAATAACTTGTAATGTACTTCAATGAAACTGTAATTAAATGTAATGACTTAATATATAATGTAAGAATGTACTTTAATAGAACTGTAATGGACAATCATAAGCGAATGTGAAGTAATCCATAATCGCAATCATAATTGTAATAGACCAAAACGAAAATGTGCTCAGTGGTGTACTTAAATTGTACTTATGTACTACTACGAAATGATATCGCCTTCATAAATGTAGACTCGGCGAAAAATACAAATTAGTTTTTTTATTTTTATTTTTTTTATTATTTTTATTTGGAATTTTTCAAACATCTGATCATGTGTTTAAAAGGGGGGAACTTAACCTTCAACTTCCTTCCCCCAACATTTAGGCTTATATTATACATGTATTTGTAAAATGAACTTCACTTCATTACGGGACTCTTCTTTGGTCACTGCTACGAGACTCCCTTGTTAGCAGCATCGCTGCGAGGAGGGGGCAGAGGCCCCTTGCCTCCTTAACTTTTTAGATTCCGGCCTGAGCCATAGTCGAAAGAGGTCGAACCTCTACCCCTGTAAATTCAGAGCACTACCTGTACATTTTTTAGAAGTAAATTACAGTGAGAAACTTTTTATTTTCCACTTCGAGCCGTGCTCTCTTCAGAAGAACTTAGTCAGTAAAGTCGATAAGTTATAAAAGAAACGTCGATAATTTTAGTATCAGAGAAAGTATCAGAGTATTATAAGAAAGAGAAGAATTAATAACTGTCGACCCCATAAAGCGAGAGAAAGGAATTAGAACGTTATAGAAGAAATATCCGTTGCTGCCTCCTAACCAGAACCCCCGTCGACTCCGAACCACCCCAGGGCCATAGACGGAGGGGTTAGCATGTGTGTGTGTGTGTATTTTCAAATACTGGGATTCGTCCTCCTCACGAGAAACAATAATTTAACAAATTAAATTTAAGCAATTTTCCTCATTCAGCTCAAAACCAAACTTAAAATTTACAATAAATTACTTCTCACCCCCCCCCCCCCCCCCAAAAAAAACTAATTACCTTTTACATCGCCTCGTTGTACGAAATGACAATTACATAAAAAAAACGTGTGTAATAACAAAAACAAAATGACACGTTTTGTTTTCTATTTCTGTTTATCAAAAGCTTAATTTTTATTGTATAGAGTGTGCATTGTTATGTTCATACCCAGAGCTGCGTATACCCATTATATGACAAACAACAATTTTCTGTTTCTGGGTCAGGTACATGAATACCATTTAGAAATATTTTTCTATATTCTTTCCGCAAAAAACTTCACTGATTCCTTGTCGTGTATCATTCACTTTTTTGGTGTAACAACCTTATTCTCAAATATGAAATAACTTTCTATACATTTATACCCATAAATACCCATTTATGAATATATCCATAAATTCATTTATATCCACAGTATAATTAACAAATAGAAAATAAAATACAAAATGAAAATTAACCATTTTTGAACAATTTTTCTGTGCTTTTCCTTTTCTATTATTTTCTTAAGGATGATGTTAATTTAGGAATTAAGCGTTCTTGTTTCTTAAACTATTTTTGGGTAATAACATTTGAAATATTCATTTCAAACGTGTACTGAATTTCTCAAACTGGAGTTAACCCTTTAGCAATGTTAAAATTATGGCATACAGTGTACTAAAATAAACCCCAAATCTACTACTATTACTACTACCACTACTACTACTAATAACAATAATAGTAATAATAATAATAATAGTAATAATAATAATTTATGTTAAAATATTCTTAGTGGGTATTTAACAAAGGGATTTCAAAGTTAAGAATATATCCATGATATTTTCAAGTCAGTTAAGGAATATCAGTCTGCGACTCAAAAACTTAAAAACTTTTTCTTTAAGGAGTGATAATACCCGCGATAACTAAGCCAGTTAATGCCATCAGTATATGAAGTATGGTTTCCCTCGTACCGATACAACCTCGGTATTTAATCGGTTAATCGGAATTTCAGTCTAACATCAACTCAACCGGTGAACTCTGGAACAATCTTCCTCAATCCATCTCTTCCTCTGTCTATCATAAAATAAAACTTGTATTTTGTTATTCAATTATTTGATCTATTTTTTATTTTTGTAGTTAATATTCGTAGTTAAATAGTACATAGGACGAGTTATTACTATTATTCATTTAAATATTATTCATCATTTTCATCAACGTTGCTTATATGTATATTTGACTATATTTATATTATATTCATATATTATTCTCGTTATATTTGTATTATTCAAAAATTGTTGCTGACCTTACTCAACCTATACGATCATAAGGAGAGATTATTATCGTATAGTCATATCATGTTTAACGATAATTTAGATTTAATATATCGGAATACATAGTTATTTTAGAATTCAATTTCAGTAAGTTTACAAAACTTCCGACAGTAATATAAGGTGTCTCATAAGTCTGGCATCATAGGAGAAATTAATATTTTTCTATTTCTACAAACCATGATTCATATTTTTCTCTTTCTACAGGCCATAATGTCTGGGAGCGAGGAAGAACGAATCCAGATAATTCTACTCATAGGAAATCGGAGTCAAAGGGAGGCCGATGCTGAATTTAACAGAGTGCATCCAGATCGCGAGCCAATAACACAGAGTTGTATTAGCAGACTTGTTGCAAATTTTAAGGAAACAGGATCCATAGAAGATAAACCACGCAGTGGACCTTCAAGGAGGTCCACTGACGGTGATACAGCGACTGCTATCCTGGCTCATTTTAACAGAAGTCCCAACAAGTCTCTTCGGCGATTGTCCGCCGAGACAGGAGTGTCGAAACCTAACATCCATAGCATTCTTCAGGCTCACAAATGGCGTCCATATAAACTTCAGATCCTACAGAAATTAAGCGAAGATGATCCCGACCGGCGGATGGAATTTTGTGAATGGGCTACGGAACAGTATGCTCGGGATGCCAATTTCCCGTCCACCATTCTGTTCAGTGACGAGGCTGTTTTTTATGGAAATGGTGAGGTAAATCGACAGAACACCCGCTACTGGTCTCAAAACAACCCTCACTGGTATACCTCTTCAAAGGAACAAGGTGCATCTCGGGTGATGGTACGGTGTGGCATTCCTTCTTCAAGGAAGAAGCATTTCCCAATGTCTTGAGCGAAGAAGGAAATTTCCCAACATGGTTCCTGCAAGACGGCGCTCCTGCACATTACAGCACCCAAGTAAGGGAATACTTGTACTAACAATTCCCTGGTCATTGAATAGGACGTCGAGGGCCTGTGGAATGGCCAGCTAGAAGCCCGGATCTCACGCCACTAGATTTTTATCTCTGGGGCCACATGAAAGCGCTGGTATACGCAGAGAAATTTACGAGTGTTGAACATTTGCGGCAGCGCATTATTGGGGCATGTAACACCATTACTCCTGACATCATTCACCTTGTGCTTGCTGAATGGGTATCACGTCTGAATTTGTGTATGGAAAACAATGGTGGACATATTGAGCACATTTTGTAAATAAAAGCTTTTGTTTGCCTTTTTTTATTATTTTTCCTATGATGCCGGACTTATGGGACACCATGTAGATTTAATCACTTTCCATCAAAGAAAGTTCTCGACCACTCACACATTCCATTCTCTCTCATTATTGAAAGTTTAGGCTTTACCATCAACCACAATTTTCCCTGGACTCATTTCGGTACTTTAATAGCCAAAATAGCATAGAAAAATTTGGTCTACTATGTAAGGTCAGGCATTATATTACTGATGAGCAAATGGCCACAATTTCTGAAAGGAATGTGCACTCCCAGATGGAATATTGTTCTCACCCGTGGACTGTGTGAGGTGAGGTTGCACACAGTTAACTTAATTGAATCCAAAACAGAGCCACAACAAATTTAACAATTATCACATTACAATAAATCTCCGTCCTTACAGTTGCGTACAAACATTTTTTTCACTCACATTTTTACAGATCTTTTCAGGGTAAATTTTCGAAAAAGCTTCACAGTATTGTTCCACCCCTCCGCACTCTATTCTAGGTTTACAAGGACCTCAGTGGGGCACGCATACCTTAACTGTACAGATAACTTGTTATTGCAGCGCTTTCGTTCAAAACTCATTTATACTCCGATCAGCTACGTTGGGAACCCTCTCCCATAGTGTTTTTCTACCTGTCTACAATGTTCTTAACATTAAAGCACTTGTTTTCTGGTATTTATCCTTCTTAGACAGAGAAAATTCCCTATAAACGTGTGTGTTTTGGGGATTGGTCAACCTCTTTTGTTAAAACAAAGGTCATGTGACGAAGAGAACTTCAACTTCACCTGAGATCCGAACCACGTGTCGCTACATCATCTGGACGCAGACGACAGTCACCTCTTCATTCCCTATTCATTCTTTTATCTTTACTAGTTTACTTCCTCCTTTGGTTAACCGGGCATGGATCATCGAATTTTCGATAGGCTGTAACTTCTGTAATGCTACCCAGCCAAAATGTCAATTAACTTTTCTGTGTTGCAACATGGCCATGACGTAGTCCTTCTCTATAGACTATTTCCAATCTATACCCCTGCACTATTTATTTAAAAAAAAATACTATTAAAGGCGATTTAATACAAGTAGGCTTAAAAACTATTTCTTCATTAGTTCCATCTGTGTTGAAACTGCTGCAGATGAATTTCCTTATTTAAATTTAACAAAATGAAGGAGATACTCTGCTCCCATTCCATTTTATATATACTTAAATCAAAGATGACTTCTAATTCGTTTCATTCCGATTCGTGCTTTAACTTTATCGTTCTCTCTTTTGGGATTTATATCCTAGCAATAAAGCTTATCATTATCATCATTATGTGTAATCTTTCTTAACAGATTTAGAGTGATCCTGCTCCCATTTTTTAAAACTCCTTTCTGTGCCTCCTTCTGTATATATGAGTAAGTGAAAATATGTTTAAAAATGCTATATTTCTCCCTACCCCTCAATAAAGAGTAATTTACAAAATAAAATTAAGCAACTCTAAACTCAGTTCAATAACGACAAACTTGTTTCCTGATAAATTACGTCTCATGCTCAAGCTTCTTACTTTTTCAATAGGCTTCATTGTACGAAATGCGAATTAGATAATAAATAGATGAAAGAGAAATGATAACAGTTTTGACGGAATTTTCTATTTACCAAATTATTATACCAGAAATTTATATTCGTACTTCAACTCAAATTGAAACTCAAGAATTCGTTATACGCTTGCAAACAATAAAATGTTCTGCAATATTATCATAGACAGTTTATTCTTCTGTTTATACCCACAGTTACATTATGGAAGTATTATACCATGAACAACACTTTTGATAAGTCGGGTATATAAGGATTCCCGTTATGAATAATTAGTTATGATTTTTCTAAAACAAAATTTGACGATTCCTTGTTGTGTATCAACTGCACACTTAATTCTTTGTCTTTTGCTGAAAAATGGCGTATGAATTTTCTTAATATCAGTATTTGCAACTTTGTTCCCAAATATAAATTAGTTTTTGTACATTAATATCCATAAATAATTTACAAATAGAAATATAAAGACAAAATAAAAATTATCTATTTTTTAAACATTTTTATTCTTGTGTTAATTATATTAAAAATTATTTTTTAGATATATTACAAAATGGTGGAAAAGTAATAATTTTATAACAAGTTTGATGTAAAAAACCAAAATGAGTAAATATTCAGTCCAAATGTACAGTGATTTTTGACATTGAAGTCAACAAAAAACTACTTTGAACTTTTAAAACAACAAAAACAATTAATAATAATAATAATATAATAATAATAATAATAATAATAATAATACGTTTAACTGCTTTTAGTTAAAAATTTCTTTGCAATATTTAACAAAGGCAAGTCATAATTATGAATATCTCCAAGTCACTTTTAAGTCAGTTTAGGAATTTCGGTCTGAGACTCAAAGAAGTTTTCTTCAAGGAATAGTGATACCCACGAAACTCATTCCAATTAATACCATCACCATCCTCAGTATGGTTTCCTTCATATTGAAACCCATTCAAGTTTGATCATGACATTTTGTATACCACCATGCACCGAGGTGGTGCATTGAACAACTTAAATTTGGGTGAATGTCGTTGTCTTGATCTTTTGTTGAAAATTTGTGACCTCTGTGACCACCAAAAGAATCTCCGGCGTTGCCTGAATATTCTCCTAAATCCAAGATGTATTTGGTAGTGGCATCTCCAATGTAAAAGTATTCGTATTTGGCCCAACGTTTTTTTCCCTCAAAGTCTTCAAGATCCACCTTCAGCTCCATCAGAGTGTTTTTAACGAGGGCGTGAATGTTGTCCAGACCGAGCCAAAATTCTCCCTTCAGATTCCCGAAACCGATCTGGTACTCAACCCATTTCCTGAAGAAGTTTTCTCTTTGTGGAAGAGCCTCTCGATGTTGAATCACCGTCCATCCACCTCCGTCAGTTGTTTGGTCACAGAAAACAGAAACGGGTCGATTTTCGCAACAACTGAAAGGGTACACTTTTCGAACCCCAGATTCTTTATCCCCGAGATTGAAAAGATCCGCACAATTCAGAGGACTAGTTTGATCTTGTTTCAACTTGTCATTTGACTTCTGCATTGAATATAATCTCATTTTCGTTCCAAGCAGCAAAGAATCTCTTGCGGAGTTCTCACACATTGCTAGAGTTTGAGACACACAAGCAGAAGAGAATCCAATCTCTTTGAAGAGGGTGTGAAGTCCTGTTGCTGTAGCATCACTGCTCCCTCCAAAAGGAAAATTGTTTACAAAACTAACTATCAAAAAGTACATCAAAAGTTTCAATTCTGCCATTGTTGGGAGCTTTTGCTACTGAACCATTCCCGAAAATAGTTTCTAATAACTGGTTTAGAGATCTCTCCTTTTTATACAATGTTGCCTGTGTTATCGGTGGCTCGTCTATCTCAAAACATCCGGAATTTTGTGGGCGTATTTTGAATTCTAGATTATTTGTTTTATTTTTTTCTATTACTGAAATTCTAAACTAGGCTTCTCCTCGAGATAACTCTCAAACATTTTTATTGTATAAATTCTCACTGAATTTTGGAATTCAAATTTTTTCTTTTTATTTTAGCTATATTTAAGCTTATAATTATCTTTCTTTATATTAATACTATTGTAAATTATCTCGAATGTCGAGTTTTGAGATTTTCTTTAGTTAAATCACTATTGCTGATGTCCCTTGCACTTCACTTTAAAACAACATTAGTGCCTATTTATTTCATTAAATAGATACGTTAACTTTGCTTTATTTGGTTGTCTTACTAATACCTAACCTGTTATCTTTCAGTTCGTCTTTCGTTAATGGAAATTTTCAGTTCAATGAGAATATGAGCACATTGTAATTTTTCAAATTACTACAGTACTCACTGAGTATTTGCGGGTCGGTCCATGATTACGGATAACCCGATTTCACGGTTAACTCTGTATATCTCCGCAGTCAGTGGGTGGTGGAGCCGCTGCTGCCCGCCACCACTGACTGACTTTCCACCTCGTGTGCCACCACATCTTACAATGTAATACAGAATGAAGAAACTTATACACACCGCAAAACGTAAAGATCTTCCGCCCCTGAAGGTTTAATCCCCCCCTCTGCTATCATTCCTTTGATAACTCAGAGAGACACTGACTGAGACGCGTTGTGGTGGGCTGGCGGAAGACGAACCGCAGATGTAAACTCTGCGGCAAATCATGGTTTTCTCGGTGTCATGATCATAAATATATGCGCAATTGTCACAATTATTAAATCACGGTTAACTCGATTCACATTTGCATGAATCACAGATAACCTCATAAGTATTGCGTGTCCAAAATTTACGCCGTTTATATAAATGAAGTGAGGTTCAATCCTCTCATCTCAACTCCTGCATTTTAGCGCGCTATATAACTAAAATTTTCAGACAAAGCAATGTTGTTGGACCACCACAACATTTTTCTGCAGCTGACGCCCTCTTTGGACTGGGTTAATGATACTTTTGATAACACCTTTTATTTTTTATTAATAATTATGCCAATATATGAATTTACTTTAGTAAATATGTTATTTAGAGAGAACATTAAAAGGAAAAAAATTCATTTTGGGGGTAAAGGGTTCTCTATTTTAGTTAAATCGTTACCAACAAATTGTGTATAGGTATTATGAAGCTTCACATATATATATATATATATATATATATATATATATATATATATATATATATATATATTAGGGTGGCCCTTATATAGGGCAAAAAGAATTTTTGAAAATGTTTATGATCGCAACTTTCTAAGTCGTTCGAATTGGTGTAAGTTCACTACATATAAATTCTGAAACATTTATTCCAACATCTTGAGGTAGCTCAAGCAACATGAAGTTTTAACATATTGAATAATATATAACTATAATGAATACACATGAAAAACGAAACTTATACCGCCATAGAAAGAGTTTTTTTCAAGCTATCTGGGAAGAGACGGCGGTGTTCGTTGAAAACTTGTAGAAGAAACTGTAGCCGTTCTTCATCCTTCGTAAGATGACTGCTGTATTCTTGAATGAGAGCAATTGCTCTCTCTGCATAATCATTCACAACGATGATGGCTCTCACCTTCTCTTTCGCTCGTTTGTACTCCTCCAGTTCGCTCCAGGTTGTTGGATCTCTCTTGATAAAGTGTTCCGATAGACTAAACTTTGTGAATAGAGTGCGGGATCTGTGTGTGACGAAATCCTGTAGTGACTTAGTTCCGAAAGTTTACAGATCAACTTGAACTTTTTTGGAGGGGACTTCATCGTCCTCCGCACTACTGGTAGCATTCAGCGCGTGAATCATCTGAATCTTTGTCGAAGCCGATGTCTTGTCATCAAAAAAGACCAGAGCAACCAATTCTTACGAAAGGTACTAGAGATGGTTGGACATTTTGGCCGAGGCGTCTTGTGAAATGCCTGGATGTATTGACGAGTAACCCAGAAAATCTTTCTTGTGAAGGCTGACATCAAACCCAGTCACGCAGCCGCGTCGCCCTTTTCTCGTTGAGCTATCAAAATTTCACGATCCTTGGGGATAGTAATCCTCTTTAAGGCGTCCGCATGCGCAATGTCGAAGAGATCATCGAGCGCACTAATAAACTTCTTTAATTAGACTTCTGAGTAGCTGATGTTCGTCCCTCGTTCTTATTCAGCAGCCTCTAATTTTCGAACACTTCCTCAAGCTTTTCCTCGCAATGATGTACTTCTTTGGTCGGTATTCTTTCTAGCTTTCTCCCAGAATGGCAGAATTTTCTGAATTACATATGTTGACGCATCTCGTTTAATTTCTTTTTTTTTTAATTGTGGCGATAGAGGAAAAACCAAGAGCTTGTCTCATTGATGGTAGCTTAGATCCAATAATTTCAGTAATTTCACTTCCAAGTAGTTAGTAGATAAACATCAGTTTTAGAGCGCGTACTTGGTACTATACTAGAAGCCATACTTTTACTGAAATTAAACAAATAGGATTAAATATAATAATAAAATTAAAATTTATTAAATATAAAATTAAATTAATTAATATAATACAAAATTTTTAAAAAATAGGATTTGAGCACATTGAGCTACCTCTAAATATTCTTCAAATTCTTTCCTATTTCATGTGTCGCAGTTTTACATGGAATCAAACCAATTCAGGGGGTGCAACACAGAAAATTCAAAAATTCAAAAATAAGGGCCACCCTAATATATATATATACAGGGTTGGTCAAAAGTCTGGATCCAGGAAAATATTTATTTCAATACATAAATTACAACAAATGGTAAATACTTAAAATGTATTGTGCCTGTTAACTCTACCATTTAGATGAAATGTGGCTTCGTCGCTGTAAAACACAGTGAAATCACATTGTTGTATGAACCACTCACAATATTCCACTCGCCGATCTGTGTCATCGCCATGCAGTTCTTGAACCAGGTGCACTTTGTAGGGATGGAATTTATGATTTTTAATAATTCTTCGAATTGAAGTTCTCGAGATGCGTGTTTCATTTGATAATCTTCTTGTTGACTTTACTGGACTATTCGTTAAATTTTCACATACCATTGCAGAGGTATTTTCATCAGTTGCAGTTTTTGGACGACCAGAACGCCGTCGATCATGTACACTTCCTGTTTCTTTGAAACGTTTAAACAACTTGCCAACAGTCGCATGTGTTACTGGATGCTTATCAGGATGATTTCTATTGAATTCGGTAGCAACTTCTCTGTGTGTAGCGCCCTGTCTTGCGTACATGAGCACAAGTCTACCCGGTCTTCTGTTGTTAGATTCGAAGCCATTTCTGGGCTGAAATAAAAAAAGTATTTGAGTATTTATACTGGAGTACGAACTACTATACAGTATCACGGATACGCATTTACGAGTTAAAGTTGATATTCATTTTAAGTATTTACCATTTGTTGTAATTTATGTATTAAAATAAATATTTTCCTATGGATCCAGACTTTCGGCCCACCCTGTATATATATATATATATGATGAATAAAACCACGAAGGAAAGGAAACACAGAATGGTGCTCAAGCGCTTTCGTCTAATGACATCCTCAGGAACATTGAAGTACATAAAGAATTACAGCCTATATATAGATTACAGAAAAAAAAAAAAATAAAAAAAAATAAAAAAAAAAAAATATATATATATATACAATAAACGGATAAACAAAATTAAAGGATTGTGGGAGGGGCACACAACTTTATAAGAAAAACTCTCGATTTTTAGCACAAGATTAAATGAATTGTTTCCAACCAATGTTATAGATAAAAAAAAAAAAATACAAATTTTATACTGGAAATCTGCCGGGTTTTAGCGCTCTCTCTTTTTTTTTTTGTATATAAAAATTGAAAAATTATCGATTTTTAGCACATGATTAAATGAATTGTTTGGCCCGGGTTTTAGCACTCTACCCTTTTTGTATATAAAAATTGAAAAATAAAAGTTATTAGGGTGGCATACAAGTTTACCAAAGATTTAGCGTTCTACCCTTCTTATCTAAATCTGTTTTGAAGGAATTCAAAACAACAGGATCGAGTTGAAAAAGACCTTTGCTTATGTTGAAGTTATTTGAAAGTTGGATAATGGCAGACTCAAGAATATTTCTATTAACAATGTTGCTAGAGTGAAATAAAACTGAAGCATTATTCCAATCAATACAGTGGGATAACTCTGACAAATGGACAAAAAGGGCACTGGACAACTGTCCTGTTCTAACGGAATATTGATGCTGTTTTATACGTGTGTGCAAATTCTTTCCCATCTGACCTATGTAAAAGGAATCACATTGTTTACAACCAATTTTATAGATAATGCCTGAATTATTGGTTGGGCTATTTTTTACTATGATATTTTTCACAATATTGTTATATGAAAATACTACATTAATATCCAAAAGTTTAAGTGCATTAGCAATGCCTAAAAAGCCGGGAAAAATGGAAGTACTAAAATATTTTTTGACAAAGTACGAGTGTTATTATTGACACGATAGAAAGTTCGTTTTGCCTTGTTGAGACAAGATTCCATAAACGCAGATGGATAACACAGATCACTTCCAATACCGTTGATTTTTTCTAATTCGGCATCGATGTATTCCGGACTGGCGATCCTAAGTGCGCGGAGAAACATTGAAGAAAAAAATGGCCTTCTTAGTGGGGGTGTCATGTCCCGAGTAAAAGTGTACGTAGGAGAAATTGTTTTTTTTTTCGATAGATACTAAACTTAAAACCTGGGCTTTCCCTATGTACACACATCCAAAAATGGGATTGAATTGTCTTGTTCCACTTCTAAAGTAAACTTAATGGAGGGGACTTGATCATTTAACTGAAGGAGGAAGTTATCCAGGTCACGATTCATGGGCCAGATACACAAAATATCGTCGACGTACCGCAACCAAGGGATGTCAACCCCCAGGATTCTCGGAATGTAAGTAATTTCGAAAAACTCCATATAAATATTGGAGAGGAGGGGCGACAAGGGGTTGCCCATGGCCATCCCAAAAACTTGTTGATAATACTCGTTATTGAAAGTGAATTTACAGTCTTTGATGCAAAGCTTAATAAGTTCCAAAACAATGTGTGAAGGTAGTGGCAGGTCATACTTATGTAATTCTTGGGAGAGAAAGTCAAGCATATCGTCAATCGGCACTTTTGTAAACAATGAACAAACGTCAAAACTGATCAATCTATCGTTAGTTTCAGTACGTGCATTATTCACTTATTATGGACAAAGTGGACTACATCAGAAAGATGAACGAGCTTCTCCAGGACCCCGCCACATACAGCAAACTTAGGAATAACCCGCAGGATGACGTCATCAAATCATTTAATAGTGGCTTGAAACGCATTCTCAAAGATCATAAGGACTTAATTCCGCTTTTCATGTCCACTTCACCTTCTCTGCCCTACCTTTACGGTCTTATTAAAACCCACAAACCTGGCAACCCTATGCGCCCTATTATTAGCTCGGTGGGGTCTATTACTTATAAACTCTCCAAATGGCTTGTCAAAGTCTTGTCCCCATTCTCGGAACTATCTCTGATTCACATGTAAAAA